>FQSS02000112.1:0-36198 GCA_900128795.2 Malbranchea cinnamomea
CTAAGGCCAGATTTACCACAGTAATGCAGATGGCGAATGGAACAACAGCTAAGGTCAAAGGCGGATATGCCTCCCCTCCATCTGGGGGTGTCTCCCCAGGGAGTCGCCCTTTGTGTCCTTGCGATGCTGTCACTCCTGGTCTGCATTCCTCCCTTGATCTGGCACACTCGCAATGGCAACCTACCCATCGCTTGTCTCTCGGTCTGGCTCATAGTCCTGAACTTCTTCAACTTTGCCAACGCCATCATCTGGCCGACGGACGATATAGCCTCATGGTGGGACGGACAAGTGTACTGTGATATTCATGCAAAGCTCTACGTTGGGGTGGGCGTCGGCCTGGCCGGAGCTTTAGTGTGCGTTTTCCGCTCTCTCGCAAAGGTCCTGGATACGGATCGCCCGAGCCTGATCCCCAGAAAAAGAGAAAAACAACTCAATTTCACCTTTGAAATCGCATTCTGCGTGGTTATTCCGGTCATCCAGATGATTGTCCATTACGTAGTCCAAGACCGTCGGTATTTCATTGTGGGTATCGTCGGCTGCAGACCTGCTTGGTACCAGTCCTGGGTGAGCGTGGCCGTGGGACATGTGTGGCCTCCAGTCATTCTCATCGTTGCAACAATTTACTGCAGTAGGTATCGATTGTGCTGAATCTTCCAAGGCAGGCAGCTACGGGATGGGACTAATTGTCTGATCTACAATTACAGTCATTGTCATATATCGCTTGTGCAAATACAAACGCGAACTCTCCCGTCTTCTGTCATCCAATACCCAGACAACCAAGCCGCGATTCGTCCGGCTTTTCCTCATGTCACTCGTCATGCTTCTTGGGAGCTTTCCTACCCAATTATACGTCCTCTACTCCAATATCGTCGACTTTCAGCCGTGGTACCCATACAGCTGGGATCTGGTCCACAGTCCGGAGTGGGGTAACATTGAAAAGTATCCCGCGTTCGGAGTGGTCAACTTTGACCGATGGATCCATGTAACGGCGGGCTTCCTGATGTTCGCATTCTTCGGATTCGGCCACGACGCGACCTTGGTGTATCGGTCTATCCTCCTAAAGCTTGGGTTTGGGCGCTTGTTTCCGTCTCTCAAACACCCTCACATCTATGGTCAAAGACAAGGATCTTCCTCGTCTTCGACGCGACTGGATTCTTTTGGGAGCCGCGCAAAGACCTTGTTCAGAAAACTGTCTTCGACGGGCAGCGATATGTCTGTCACTCGGTAAGTACCTCCATAGATCAGTACAAGTTGTCTCCGAACAATTATTCTGTTTCCCCCAAACCAGCATTCATGACTGACAGTATCTTCCCACAGCAATACAACAGCAACCTCGAAGTCTGTGGCAGCCGCCACCTCATACGACTCTCCCTATCTGCCTCGCCCTTTTACTTTGTCGGCGAAACCTCTCCCCAAGATTCCCGGAAGGGAGTTTGTCACGCAGTATCCCCACCTGGAAGTGTGGCCACCTAGCCCCTCCGAGAGCACTCTGAGCGCAGAACCCCGTCAAGGCCGAACCGTGTCGAGCGAAGCCAGTACTGTCATTAACGCCCGGTCTTCTAGTTCCCAGGACAACCACCACCCCCAGCATGGCAGTGGAAGGGGATTCGGACCTCGTGGAGACGAGATGGTCTAGTGGCATACTCTGAAATTCTTCTACTTCCTCTTTTTTCATTTTTTCTCACGCCACAGAATAAAGTATCAGGTCACCCATCTCTCATTCCTTTTTCATTTTCTGCATATACCCCCGGCGTGATGGCAGAGGTGTTCCTCATTTTCTTTATGATTTTTTTCCAACTAGCCTCTCCCGACTGATCATAATCATCTTTTCTTTTCTTTTCTCTGAGGGTTAAAAACTTAAGTTCCCCACTCCGCTTTACTGAAGGACGATGGCCCAAGCTGTGTGTATTCTTCAATGGAAATGGACTGCCATTGATTGCCCTTACTGCAGCTTCATGAGCTGAGAGGTTGTCCATAAGCAGAACCACTTTTCGACCAGTCATTTGGGAATCAAACCATCGAAGCCATTCTTCCATAATATCACCTGTCATCCATGCCTTTCGACTATAGCGCCATATGAGATTTAAGTTGTTGATATTGATTCCAGCAGTACGGAAAGCTCGAGGAGATTTGGCAGTGCCAATATACCAGGTTGGAAGTCGTTGGGATCCATCTGCATTGCAGCAAAAAAGAGCTGAGATCCTTGCTTCCTCTTTTCTTTTTCCAGGAAGCTCCTGGGTTGCTAGGCTTTTATCTGGAACTCACTTCCAGTACAGAAAGGTCTCATCACAGCTGAATTGATCTCTAGGGCTATAGGCACTCAGAGCTTGTCGTATAGAGACCATCTCTTCAGAGGAATCTTGCTGAACACTCCCATCTTCTCCATGTTGTATCCTCCTTTTTATAGCCTTCTGAGACTGAAAATTGTGAAGCCAGCCATTGCTGAAAGTTGGCATTTCCTTTCCCTCGTACACTGGAAGATTCTTCCAAAAAAACTGGGCCTTCTCTCGTATGATATCACCAGTTATTGCTATAGAACCTTCAGCTCGTCGTATCCACTCGTACAAGGCCTCTTCAACCTTAGGCCAGCGCTCAGGTCGTCTTCGCTTTGAATTCAGATAAGGATGATTGCTAGAGTCGAGGTAACTGTATCGGGAGGAGAGGATCTCAGAGATAGAGGAGGAGGATATTGGCTGGTTGTAGGGTTGACTGAAACCACAGCTGGAGGTCTTTATTCGAGGCATTTGGACGAAGTCTACGCTGAGCACGCAGTGCAGCCTTTTGAGCGTTGGAAATGGCAGATCTTCGCGGCATTATGGGGCTGATAAGGATAACGATATAACGAATTTTGTATGTGGCTTTGAATGGTGCAACGTGGAGCGCCCGTTATCGAGGATTCGTTATATAGCTATTCGTTAATACCGAGGTTTTACTGTACTACTACCCCAAAGTGTACTGTACGTAATGTGTACCTAGACACTATAACGGTCATAGATACCTGCACAAGGAAAAACCCTTGCGAGGTAAAAGAACTGCTCCAAGAACTATTTCCCAAAATAAAAGTCTATATGTAGTACCCAACTAGCCAAACCAGCTATAAAAAAAAGAAAAAGAAACTAAATTTCTCGTCATGTTTTATATGGACAATGAAAAGCCACAATTGAACTCGTTTACAACTACTCCTCGTCGCCATCATCCTCAGCAACCTACGTAGCCACAGAGAAAAATTGTCAGTCATATCTATACAAAACAAAAATAAGTTGGAAGTTTGAGGGGGAAAAAAAAAGTCTGTACTCACCCCTTCATGGAAATTCCTTCCATCCGTAGTCTCGTTGATGATGCCTACCCGAATGCAGAAATCACCAAATCTCTCCGGTACGTCTCCGTCCGTGCGTCTCTCGAGAGCATAACGTTTCAGCAATCCTCGCATGATCTCTAGGATCTCGTCTTCCTTGATCGAGGCGCGGTAGAGCTTGTTCAGCCGCTGGCCGTGGTAGCCGCCGCCCAGGTACATGTTGTAAGCGCCATAGGCCTTGCCGACGAATGCGACTTCTGCGAGCCAGGGGCGCGCGCACCCGTTCGGGCAGCCCGTCATGCGCATCACGATGCTGTCACGGGACAGTCCGTATTCTTCCAGGCAGGACTCGAGCTTTGTGATGAGAACAGGGAGGTAGCGCTCTGACTCGGCCATTGCCAGACCACATGTCGGGAATGCGACGCAGGCGGATGACGAGAGACGGAGACCTGTGAATGAGGTGTTGTCGAGCTTGTATTCGGCCATCAGGGTTTTGACGGTGGGGAGATCTTCGTCCGCGATGTTGGAGAGGATCAAGTGCTGATTGCCTGTAAGACGGAATTCGCCCTTGTTGAGCTTGGCAAGCTCTCGAAGACCGGTTCTCATGCGGAAGTCCGCAGTGTCTTCGACACGACCATTCTCGATGAAGAAGGTGAAGTGGTTGAGGCCCTTTTCGTCCTTTTGCCATCCAAATGTGTCGATGTTGGAATCGAACTTGAATGGACGGGGCTCTGCGAAGCGAAGGCCATCTGGGAGAAGGTCTTCAACTTTGCCCTTGAAGACATCCAGTCCCATGTCATCGACCGTGTACTTTAGACGTGCGTGCTTGCGATTTTTCCGATCACCATGGTCTCGTTGCACGAGCATGATCTTCTCGCACACAATGTGCGCTGCGTCGGCCGGAACGTATCCAAGCATCCTGCCCGTCTGGGGGTACGTCTTTTTGTTGTTGTGTGTCATTCCCATACCGCCACCAACAAGAACGTTGAATCCTTCCAAGTGGCCATCAGCACCCTTTATGGCGATAAGACCGATATCGTGCGCGTAGACATCAGTATCGTTATGAGGAGGGATTGCAATGGTGATCTTGAATTTGCGGGGAAGGTATGTTGGGCCGTAGAGGGGCTCGTGATCAACAACAGCCTCACCAGCGACCTTGACAGACTTGTCGTCTTCATCCTTCAGCCAGATCTCATGGTACGCGGTAGTAGCCGGGAGAAGGTGGTCACTGATCTTCTTCGACACGGCATGGACCTCACGATGGTAGCTGGACAACTCAGGCAGACTGCTGCACATCACGTTTCGGTTCACATCACCGCAGGCCGCAAGAGTGGTCATCAGGGCCTTGTTGATAGCTCGCATAGCCGGGCGGAGTTTGCCCTTGACAACGCCGTGGAACTGGAAGGTCTGTCGTGTCGTGAGTTTCATTGTTTCGTTACCATACGCACTGCTGATGGCGTCCATCTGGAGCCACTGCGTGGGAGTCGCTACACCACCGGGCAGACGACAACGGATCATGAAGGAGTAGGCAGGCTCTAGACCCTGCGCCTTGCGCTCGTCTCTTACATCACGGTCGTCTTGCATATAGGTTCCGTGAAATTTGGTGAGTTGTTGGTCAAAAGCAGAGATTGCACCGGTGGATGTATCCTTCAAGCCTTCCGCAATCGTGCCACGCAAATAGTTGGACTGAAGCTTGATGTCTTCGTTGGTCAACGGCGCAGGCTCTTCCGGCAAGCCATCGACCTTGTCCACGCCAAGCGCTTGCCAAAGTCTCGGTTCCCACTCCTGGTACCCCGTGTGATAGGCGTCTGGGTCCTGGTCGTCTCCAAGGCCGATATCTGTGAGCTTCTTGCCTCCCAAGAAGGAGATCCGGTTGTCCAAATCCTTGGCGGGTTTGTTGTAGTAGATCCTATCCTCCTTCCGTGGCCAGTAATGGCTGTCTCCCAGACCAAAGACTGAGTAATGGATCGATGTCAAGTCGAGATCGCCGGAGTTCTTCACCACCTCCCAGAAGGCGCGGCCGTTCTGGGGGAACTCTCCCTGACCGGCCGTGCTGGTGATAAAAACGACATTTTCCTCGGTGGGCAAGTCCTCAATCGGGTAGTCGTCCATGGCCATGACCATGGTCTTCAAGCCCCTGGCTTTGCCGCGGTTACCCAAGCGCTTCGCTAGGTTTTCCGCATTGCCGTTGTCAGATGCGAAGAGGATCGTCAACGGTGCGCCAAACAACCCTTCGAGAAGCTTGTCATACGCATCTTTTGCCGCCCGCTTCTGCAATGCACGGACCTCGGTTCCATACGACCCGGAGAGGTGAGCAGAGAATTGGGGATCCTTCTTGGCGAGCTGCGTAAGCTGGTTATCCCGTCGCAAGAAGTCTTCAAGCTCTCGTCGAATGCGTTCTGAGTCGAGCGAGAAGTTGGCTTCGCCTTTTTCCGCATTTTCAGGGTTCCATCTGTACAACGGCCAATACCCCAGGTCGACAGCCTTCTTTGTCTCTTGCAGGATGGTCAGCGGGGATTCTTCTTCACTGTGGTAGGGGAGGTAGGCGACGACCACGGACGGTCCGTTGAACTGGTCGGCCTCGATAATAGCCTGCAACACCTGGGAGTAGGAACTGTAGACGGCCACAGATGCAACATATGCATTGCCAAAGTTCATAGCGTAGAGACCGATATCTTTCTTCCTGCGGGTGGGGTCCGCGGCAGCACGCTCAGAATAAGGCTGAGAGTCAATGATGAGCATGTTGATGTTCTTCCCAGAAGCAAGGACGTGATGAACACCCGAGTTTCCAAGGTCGTACGCCCAGGCGTCAGAACCAATGAGCCATTGCGATTCTTTGAAGAAGAACTGCTTCAGCTGCAAGAGTTCTCTAGCGGCACTGGATGCGTCATCAGACAGGCGAGAGACCACATCGGGAGCGAGTTTGTTAGCTTGCGTTGCGTCTGCTGCACTCAAAACCCACTTGGACAGCAAAGTCTTGGTATCGTCAGCCGCAAACGAGCCAGACTTGACCGCCTGTTCGACCTCCTTGACGAATTCGCCCCGACGCTCAATGCGGGCGAGCAGCGATCCAAAGCCATACTCGGGACTGGCAGCAATGGTAGCAGAGATACCGGCATGTTGGGAGCCAAGCTGATTTGCGACATGGAGATGGGTCCCAAACAGCTGGTTGAGAATCTTCATGTAAGCGTTCTCGCTCGCCGGCTGAGCAAGGGGAACTGGCGTTCTGAGCTCGGAGGGTTCTTCCCGTGTGCCAACTTCCAGGTTCTGAATTGGCTTGGGGGATGTCAGATTCTGGACAACTCCACGCAGAGCCTGGAGGGCAGTTGACGATTCGATACGGCCCAGTCTGTAGCCGACGAGAAGAGGAGCACCCGCAGACTGCGACAGACTTGAGAGGAGATCCAGGAAAGACGGGCCCCATCTGGTGGTCTTGCGGACTTGCTCCAAAACTGCGATTCTCTCGACGGAGCCGGGGACGGCCCGTGCGATCTGGCTTCCGATCCAAGGGCGGTATAGACGAGCGGTGATCAATCCCACGCTTTCAAACGCGGCCTTGGTGGCATCATCTTCCAGGACGTCAACGAAGAACCCTGTCGATCCGAAGATGAAGAGCGCAGATTTCGGTTGGGCGGGACCGGTGTATTCAATGGCACGGTACTCGCGGCCAGTACGTTTCGACAGGATTTCCCAGATCTGGGTTGTTATCTGGAAGATGTCGGACGCATCGACCGGTCTCGTGGAGGCGGGCTCGACAGTGGTCGCCGACGAGCTGACGGGAGCGCTGTCCGATGCACTGGCTCCGGACGAAGCGACCGACGAGGCCTCTGTGCTGGAGACGTCTCTCGTCTGGATGGTGACTTCGGAAGCCGCCGGGACGCCCGTCGAAAATCCCTGTTCAGCAACAGTGGCCACCCGCCCAGAATCCGCGTACAGCGTCTGCGGTGCTCCCTCGTGGCTGTAAGTCGCCCGGGCACCGTCCAAATTGAGCAGGTCCCTGACGAGCTCCTCGTCTTCCCGGGCAATGGGATCATCGTTGGCCGAATTTCTGGCATCAAAAAAGTGGATGACCGCCTTTCCGGACTTGAGAGCCAGGGAATGCGCCGTGAGAGCAATATCCTGGGCCTCCTGCAACGTCTCGGAATGGAGGAAGGAGAAACCGCATTGGCGGATGGAGCTAATGACGGAGTAGTCGGGGAACGCAGCTGGTTCCAGAGAGACGTGGATCACCAGTGGGTAGTGCGCGAGCTTGTACAGGTGGGCGACTGAGGAGAGGAGGATAGCGGAGGAGGTGGTGACGGAGACATGCTTCCCGTCCTGCAACGGATGAAAAGCGGAGAGAAGGGGGTCTTCCACCTGCCGCACTGTACGGACCTAAAAAAGGGCGATCAGTATCAGATAGGGGCTCTCTTGTGGGTTGCTTCCAGCCAGAGTCGGTTCAACCGATGCCAAAACTCCCTAGCAGCAAAAGGCTCTCATCGTACCTCGGGAGCTTTCTTGGATAATATCCCCGGCACCTTCTCTGCAGCCAGCCGCCTCAGGTGCGGGGAGAAGAGCGAGTCCGTATGGAGGGCGGGCTGGACGGAGAGGACGACATCGCTGGACAGGTAGGCAATCCTGGCCACTATTACTTACGGCTTCAATCAGCATTCTCTTCTTTCTCCCCTCTGTCCATTCAGGATGTCCAGAGCTCCTGTTGGAAAGGCATACCAGCTTCGCCCGCAATCGAGATGCTCGTCGTCATGGCGGGGAGGGGAGAACCAGCAATGCAGAATTCAGCAGCGGCCTTGTCTTCACCGCGGGGAGACCGAGGCAGGACTTGGAGGTGAGAAGAAGAAGAAGGAAAAAAAAAGGGTATCTAAAAGAGTGTGTTCGTGGCTCGGAGTAGTACTTGGTCCTCTGTACTAGGACATTGAGCCCTCCTCAGTCCTATCTCTCTCCGAATGGCGACTGTTTTTGGAGAGATGATCGAGGGTCACAACAAAGCAGCAGGGCAATTGAGAGATAAGAAAAAAACCCTTTTTCCAAGAGCAATCATGTCTGGCCAAACCCACCATGTTCTTTTTTCTCCCCTTTCAGGACTGCCCTGCCCGCCGCGGTCGCTGTCTGGGAGGAGGGAACTGCTGCACGCTGATTGGCCGGTGATCACGACATCGCTGAGCATCCTGGCCTCATCCCCTGCAAACAGCGCAAACAGAGGGGCGTAAGTTACAGCGGTATCGGCGACCACGTGGGGAGGGGCGTGACACAGAGAATACCGGTGTTTTGTGGTGTACTGCCCCGTACTGTAGTGTATTGTCGCGATGCCTTCCACGCGTGGAAGTCCAACCATCCTGTGTGTCTGCACGGATCGGTGTGCTGTTCGAGAGCTGTCGTCAACAGCCCGTTCTACGACAAGGTGCAAAGGGTACGACTCGTCTTACACCATGCTGTCCATGCCCCGTACGAGGCAGTTCTCTCGGTCGAGATCTGCTGGGGACAAACCCCGGCACGGGCCAACGACGACGCCTGTCAAGTTTTCGTCACGGGGTTTGAAGCGATTGCGTGATCGCTTTGCGGCCAGTCTTGTGGCTCAGTAATTGGATCGAGTCCTTGACAACCAGAGCCCGAGAAGAAAAAGAACAATCCACCTATTTTCCCTTCTGGACCTTCCCTCTTCTGGCCTGTTTCGTTGACGGTGTCGGCTGGTCCAGCGTAGCTAACTCCATCCACCCGACTGCGACGGCAAAGCAGACGTCAGTCCATACGTGATCAGAAGTGCAGACTCCTCGCCGTCAAAGAGTGAGCCTACCCAATCATCCTCTCCTCCAAGAGCCAACATCCCTGCCCAGTTTGTTTGCAGCCGACGTGACCTCGCATCTTCTTAGAAGAAATTTCTTCTTCTCATCTTCAGCTTATGATATTTCTGTTCTAGAGAGTCCTATACTCGGTCCTTGAATTGAGAATTTCGTCCTCTCCAAGTCTTCTTGCAGAGTCGAGCATTTTGGCAGCGGCATGTTTATTCTGGAGAAGATTCCCAAAGTGCCCTTCTGCAACAAAACAGAGCCAGAAGAACCTGAGTGAGATTTGTGTTACCTGTCCATAATCCTAGATTGTAGTCTTTGACTCAAGTTCCATCTCAAACCTCTCTTGGCCATACAGTTCATCCCGCAGTGTTGCCATCATATCTGATCCAAGGGGGAAGTCAGACTCAAAGATGGGCTCTCCTGCACCTCGCATGTTGACAAGCACAGCCTGTTGGAAGTGCCACCGGAGCAGCTCATCTGAGACATGATTATCAGTGTTTGGATTGCGGCAAGCAGGGTCTAATATTCTTCCATCAACTCCCCAGCTGCCAGGGCCAAACTCAACAATCTTGTAACCATCCTTATCAAATATGTTAGTGTGGCAAAACAAGTTTAGGCTCCAAAACACTTACATCTGGATTTATAGAGAACAGATACTGGTCAAAGCGAGTGTGCAGATGTCCTGTCATGAGTAATCCATTCTGAACAGAATGAATTTTGGATACTCCCACAGCATCATCCATGTTTGTTATCCAGTGTCCATAGTTGAATTCAATCCAGAGACTCTCCAGTGGCAACACATGTGCAGCCTCAAACCCTGCCCAGTCATCCCACTGGGCCCCAGGGTTGACTTGTCCAGATATGACACATTTCCCGTCTCTCGCACGAACTCCATACTGAAATTGATCTTCTCGACCTGAGACAGGGTGGCTTGCAACTCGAGCAAACCATAGTTCATTGGTCACTTGAATAGATTCTAGTGAATCAGCTTAGACTTAACTGTGTCTTTCAGGATTCAGACCCTGTACTCTGTACCTACAGAGCAGATATCATAATCTCCAAGCACAACTGGGTTGCCTGAAGGCGTAATGGTTCGGCCTGACGCTCTGTGCTGAATAGTCCCAAGTGTGTCCTTGTTCCACAATTAAAAGCACATTGCTCAGAATCCAGATGAGGCTTTCTTCAGTAACAGAGCCATTTTGGTAAAAGCCCCCAATACAAGCACCTGTTGATGCATCATAGAAGCGGACGTTTCGGTATGCAGCTCGATCTCGAGACATGTTGTCTTTGTTTTCTAGGCCCAGGACAGGATTAAGAGCCCAGAATGTCCTGTTGAGAAGAATAGTGGGGTCGCGGGCGAAGAAGTCAGGCTAACAGTAGTTAATTGGGTACAAAAAGGGAATAGTTCCTCAGAGAACACCAATCACAGGTTGTATCTCCTTGTCCGTAGGTTTTTGCAGAATTAGCGTGGATGTATAAACGTGTTTAATTAATAGAAACGCGTCATCCACAAGCTATTTGTACCCCCTGAACACCACGCTAATTCTGCAAAAACCTACGGACAAGGGGTTGGACAGAATGAAAATAGAGCACTAAATACATAATTGATATGTTGTGGTGATCAACAACTACACAACCCATGCAACATATCATAGCAGTTGGAAGAGACATTATTTCAACCGACAGCATCAAAACACAAACAGATGCGATCAGACCCAATTGAATAACATTAAACTGAATTAAAATGATATTCTGCATGAAAATTATGGTCAACAGTGCTACTTCGTACAATTTGATGGACAGGAGACGATGCCTCCATTCACCTGGATGTGATTAGGAGTGAGAGAATAGTGTAGTACGATGGTCCTAGAGTACTAGTACTCGTATCGCAGTCGAGCTCACGGTAATGTCGACCTGGATTAAGAGCGATGCAAAACTCTTTCAGCTGCGACAGACCCGTGAGAAAGCTCGAACCTACGAAGAACCAAGAACGCGATCCCGTTTGGAGATTCCTAAAACTCGGGCTGCCAGCTTCAGCTTCATAGAGGTGTGAAGATGAGCAATGACCATTTCCGGACGCTCATCAAGTTCCTCTACTCGAGAGGGCCCTGTGGAAAGTACCCGGGGGTTGGGTTTATTCCCGTATTCTATTTCAGACAAGGGATTCTAGCAGGGCGTAACCGGCCGGATCGACTCATCTTGAATCACTCAACTATGAGGAAAATTCCAGATCAATATATCAAGGTCATGGCATCAAGATGTACATATATGTACATAGTCTGGCTACAGCGATGAAAATGAAGGAATCTACCAAATTTGCTGGAATTTCTGTGTCAGCAAGACCGAAATGAGATAACCTGAACCGGCATTATGGGCCCAAAACTGATCACAAAGTTGTGAGGTAGGCAGCTCTACCCTGGGGCACTCATATATATCAATTCAGAGACAGACAAAGAGAGGAGAGAGAGAGAGAGAGAGGATCGACCAAGCAAGCTCAAACACATCAGGGTTAGGGACGATCAAGGTGTCACGTGATAAGCACCAGACCACGTCCTCGCGGCCATCCATTTCTTGCATGGATTATTTCGTATCATTGGTAGTCCAAATGGATGCAGAGAACTTCCATCCAAACAAAGCTGACTTGCTAGGTTCTTCCCTTGGGCTCAATATCTGATGTCTGTCCATACTCTGGATATCGAAGACGACAAGGAGTGGACAGAGGACCAGCCCGCAGGACGCGGCATCTGGCCCACCAAGTCAGCGTGTGCGTATGGCTTCGAAGAGGTGGGACAGCAACCAGTTGAAACAACGGTCGCAAGCAACCTCATCCACGTGGTCTTGTCGCTGCTCTGTATGGCACGTCACAACCGTCTCGTAGGATCGTACCCAGATCCCTTGTAGCTGGAAGGAGGATGGAGACACGGAAAGAGCGAGAGAGAGTGAGAGAGCCTTGTGTGTGTGTGTGAAAGAAAGAGTGAGAGTGAAAGAAAAATAAAGCCTTGCATTTTTGGGACCCTGCACTCTGACGGCGTTCTCCCGCTATGTGGACTCCAGGCCAAGCGAGACGGGAAGATGTGAGATTTGCATCCTCCGTACGGAGTAGATTGCTTCATCGCTGAGTTATTCCCCCCTCCAGAGAGATAACTGGGTGCGTTCTTCTTTGGGTTAACTATCACTATTAGATTTACCTGATTGAAAAATTGACTGCAGACGTCGGCGTTCTTGACGGTTTTTTTTTTCTGGTGGGAGTTCTGAAAGAAGTGGATGTGTTCCAACTTAAGTTTCGTTCTGACTCTTGGTTCCTGGCTTTTGATGTCATGTCTCGACTCCGACCGTAGCATCGCCACCTCCACTTCCCAAGTCCCAATGTCATGGATCGACATGCTCCCTTTTTCCCATCAGTTCTGGAGGCGACACGCCAGCCAAGCGAGGAGAGAGCGTCGCTGACGTCCACTCTCCTCCCGAGCGCTCGAGACGAAAAAAGACCATGGTCATCCTCCAGCTCAGGTGGACATGATACGACTACTCCATTCGACGACTTCTACAATGACTGCGACTGTGCTCTTGTAGAGGAGAGGGATCAAACCCTCCCCCGGAGATCTTACCCCATCACAGTTTCTCCCATTCTCTTCGCCGACCATGCGGCCTCGGTTGCCCGATCCTGAAGAATACGGGCTGGCCCGCCACTCCTCCCGTGAGTCGGTTGGCAGCTTCGAGCTCGACGATGCCGGCTTCGAATTGTATGGCGTCACGAGTGAAGCCTACCGGCCAACTTCGACGTCCCTGGTCGGGCAAATTATCTCAGCACTGCCGTTTATTGGACGACAATATCGGGCCCTCCACCACCGCCACTCCTGCTACAACGACAGCAACGACAATTCCTACTATCACTACTACTTCTACTACTATCCCTGGCAGCGCGCACCGCGGGGGTTTCGGCGGAAGCAGAGCTGTCGCTATAGAAACCCTTTTCGTCTCTTGTGGCATTTTGTCGGGTACACCTCGATCTCTGTCCTTACGCTTGTCCTCATCACCGCCCTGTTCTTCCCGTCCTACACCCGTCCTCCACCCCACTACCGCGCACTGAGTCGGGCGATATCGAGCTCGCACGACCTTGGACGGGGAAATCCACGAAACGAAAAAGTGTTTATCGCGTCCAGCATCTACGACAAGGATGGCAGTCTTGCCGGTGGAAAGTGGGCCGAGAACATCCTGGAGCTCGTTGGCCTGCTGGGACCCAGCAATGTCTATCTGAGTATCTACGAGAACGATACCGGTGACAGGTCAGCGACTGCGCTCAAGTCCCTGGAGGCCAAGGCTCCTTGCAACAAGTCTCTCGTATACGAGCCGCATCTGGACTTGAGAGACATCCAAAACATCACGCTCCCAGACGGGTCCAGCCGCGTCAAGCGAATCGCATACCTCGCCGAGGTCCGGAATCGCGCCCTCCGTCCCCTTGACGAGATCAGAGACGTCCGGTTTGACAAGCTCTTATATCTGAACGATATATACTTTAACCCAGCCGATGCTGTTCAGCTGCTGTTTTCGACCAACGTCGACCCACATGGTGTGGCTCAGTACCGTGCTGCGTGCGCGGTCGACTTCATCAATCTGTTCAAATTCTACGATACCTTCGCCGGTCGAGACCTGGAAGGCTATGGAATGGGCCTCCCTCTTTATCCCTGGTTCTCAACTGCAGGAACAGGGCAGAGTCGCCGGGATGTGCAGAACCAGAGAGATGCTGTCCGCGTGAGAAGTTGCTGGGGCGGTATGGTCGCCTTTGACGCGCGGTTTTTCCAACATTGGCCCCCATCACCTTCGTCACACAGCGCGTCGAGGCCTCGGGAGCGCCCTGTTCGTTTCCGTGCAGAGACCGATCTGTTCTGGGATGCCTCAGAATGCTGTCTGATCCATGCCGACATCCAGATTCCGCCTTGCGAGTCCCAGGTGGAACCAGCGACCACTGGAATCTACATGAACCCGTTCATCCGCGTCGCGTACGACCCGAGCACGTTGTCCTGGCTCGGCCTCACTCGCCGCGTCGAACGTCTCTTTTCCATCCCGCAAAACATCATCAACCACATGGTCAATCTTCCCAAGTACAACCCTCGCCGCACCGAAAAGGCCGGGCAGTACGTGCAGGACGATGTCTGGGTTCCAGATGGCTCTGGTGGCGGATCGTACGAGTCCGTCGTGCGCAAGGCCGACACTGGTGGCTTCTGCGGCAGACGTGGCGTGCAGGTGATGGTTTCCGACCCGGCACCGGGTCAAAAGTACTGGGAGAAGATTCCTATCCCAACTCCGCCCGAGGAATTCAATTGACCACGGGGCCCCTAGAATGTACGATTATTGTTATTGGTTCTCTGCGTTTTTGGAGCAAAATTGTGTTGGGTGAAGCTCTTGCCGTTACTCGAGGCGATTCTTGCGCCGTGTTCAGGAATCTAGATTGGCGTGTTGGGAATCTCGTTCTGTACTAGCACATATATACTAGCGGCGCCGGCGTTTGGGGGGGCTGCGCACGTTTTCTCTCCTTGTGGAATTTGGAAGACATTTTCTGAAGAAGCAGTTTGTAATTGCAGCACTGGCATCTGTGATCCTGAAACTGGCAATTACGTTTCCTTTCTCTGGGTTCATTATTGTCCTAACTATTGTTTTAATCCAGAAATCCTCTTATTGCCCACTGCATGTACTGAACGTCAAGAGTGTGTTCATCATCATCGACCGCTGGCTCTGCCATGTAACTTACTATGACTCCTACAGAGTAAGTTCTGCCACGCGTGCTGTGTGCTCGTATACGGGGCCGTACGTTCTCCTTTTCACACGCAGCTATTGCCCGAGGATCGCTGGGGAAGTGGTGCGTGTGTTGAGTGTTTGGATACTGGAAGTAAGCATCACGTTATGCTCCCCTTTCCTGGACCCACCACGTCCACATCATACACGACAGAAAGACAAAGGGATTTTGAGCCAGCTGCGCTTGAATATACGATTCCGAATGCCGAGGGTAGCGTCGTGGAGAGAAATTTTTTTTACCCCTTTTGTGCTACATCAATCTCACGGCTGATAGTGCTAGTGGTACAACTTCTTCTACTGGTTAGAAGCCTGGAACATGCCGTCCAGTTCAGAGAAGAATAACATACGGGTAAAGAAGACGCGCAGGGCGGACGACCTTGCAGTCGCAGATATCGCGGAGGATGGTGCGGAGCGAAAGAGGATTCTCAATGTGCTCGCTCAGCGCCGATACAGTAAGTTCCCAACGCTTTCGATCAGAGAGTCCAGGGACGGGAGTCGCGTCGGTCTGATGAGCAGATGAACAATGGACTGCTACCATCGACGTCAGGAGAAGGCGATTCTGAATCCCTTGATTGTAGTAATATGTTAGCGGCAGTACCCAACGCCAGTTGACGGCATCCTGATGCCTGAAACCTCCTGAGTCTCCAGGCACGGTGTCTCAAGCTCAAGACGCCGTCCTGGACTCTCTGTCATCTTTGGGTCCAATGACCTCGTCGGACTCGGAATCAAGCTTCCTCGATCCAGCGAGCCTGCCTCATCCACCATCAGCAGCGATGTTTAACGCCTCCCAGTCCACATTCAACTCCGATGACCTCTCAAATCCCACACGTTTGACTTCCTGGGGAACACCATGACCCTGGACCAGATACTAACACCGACGACGACGGTGACGACTACACCACCAATCCTCAACCTTCTCGTTTCCCGACGACCGCATCATCGATATACTGTCGCTGATGCTTCTCCGCGCCATGCTCAGCATTGCGTCGCGCCTCAATGTGACCGAATACATCTGGAACCTGAACAGCATCGGCCCATTCTACACAGGGCCCGGTGGTCTAGACTCATCGACCTCTTCTACTACGTCACCGCCTCGCGTGTCGCAGTCCCAACCGCTGCCGCCTCAGCAGGCTCGTCGCCCTCTTCTCAAGAGTACGACTCCTGATAGTGCTTGTAATATCCCAGAACACCTCCGCCCTACAGCGACCCAGCGCATGGTTCCGCACCACCCCATCCTCGACCTATTTCCCTGGCCCACGACGCGCGATAGACTCATTCATCCAGGTCTTCAGCATGCCCATCGAACTGCGGCCCCCCTATGGCGGCGGATCCGCTGGGCCTGATCGGCCTCGTGTATGACGTGGAAGATCCCGCTGAGGGCATCCGCGTCGTGGCGTCTGACCCGTTTACGGTCGACATGTGGAAGGTCGGACAGCATGTGTTTTGGCGGTGGTGGTGGGCGTTTGAAGGGTCGATTGTGAGGCGGCAGAGAGACGCGCAGGGTTTGGTGCTGGGAACTGTCGATTGAGAGGAGTCAGAATTGTCTCAGGAGTAAGCAGGTGCTCCGTTATTTTTATGCGGCTGTGGTCACTTGCCATTGCCCGTCATGTCCTTTCCTGGTCCCACTGATCGGCAGGGAATGGGGAGGAGCCTCCTCCTGTGCAAAGATGAAACCAGCGATTACGCGTAGGGACGGTCTCGTCTCGGCAACCTTTTCCTTCTTCATGATGGGAGCTCACGCGACTTTAATGTTTTATTTTTTTTTTTAGCCGAGCTCGGACATAAACTGAAATGCAGGGCAATCCAGTTTGCAAGGGGTTCAGGCCGTTGACTCGTTATCCCGAAATTGCTCTACATCACCTCTTGCAGAGAATCCCAAGTGAACAAAGATTAAAAGCAAAGAGAAAAAAGTTTCCGTCTCAGAAAGCGTTTTGGAGATAGGACGAACGTGAATGTTTGTTGCCCCTATCGCAAGTTATTATTCCGTTGCCAAATCAATGACAATAATCATAAAGTGACTTGGATTGCTCTCTTTCTGAGCATGCTATGACACCTCCCACAAACCGGGCCTGCATTTCAAGACTTTTGCGGGACTTGGGAGGCGGCATTCCCTCAAGGGGGATTCTGAATTACGCACGATTCATTTGTCGAGTGGGTGGTTGCGAATCTTGGTGACAAAAGACCGTGAGTATGTTTTGCAAAAAAGGGGGATTCTTGGAGCGACGCGCGAATCTTTTAAGGGGGCACCCGTCATCATTATTAACTATTGACGTTTGTTGCTCTGACGGGATACGCAAAATAGTCGCGTGGTTACCTTGGCGACCCTGCTCGAGTTGATAAGCGAGTCGTCTGGATGACTGTGGTACTGGTTCGTCCTCCGGAACTCGGGCGGCGGATCTTCGTCAATCGCTGCTTGGCAAGCGGAAGGTCATTTCTCCCCGACAGAGTTCAGCGGGTTCCTCTTTGGCCCCATTTTGGAAAGGTGGAAGAGGGTCTATGGGACGGGTATGTGGCTCAACGAAGTGGTGAGAAACTGAGCAAGGAAGATATTGGTCAATACTAGTACCTGATATATCCGCCAGTTAATCCACGGCAAGTTTACAACCCATAAGCCCCGTGGACGATGATGAAAGTAATCTTCTTCACACAGTCTGTGAGCGGTCGATCAATGCCCTGGGATAAGTTGGCCGGATTTCAGTATTCCGTCGATTCCGCCTGGTTGGCAGCAAGATCAACATCCGCTCTCGTAGAACCAATCTCTGATTGACTTTTAAGAAACCCAGGGCGCCGTGCAACGTCGGGTTGAGGACTGCACGACAAGTATTCCGAAGCTCCACCGCATGCTTTGGACGGTTGAACAGAAAGCCACTGTCCCTGCACTGACGTTGGCTGAAACCAGATTTCCATTTTGACAGTTGCACAGACCTGACACGCCCAGTCCACATGCATCATCAAAGGCCCAACTCAGATGTGACGGCAGCACAGAATCCAGATTCTGTGCTAATTTCGACGAAGGTCGAGGGAGTTGTGGTCGTTTTTACACAAGTTCCCCCTCGATGCTTCGTGGAATCAGGACGTGGACTTGGCGGCCAAAACACCCTTCATGCTTGAAACATATTTCTAGATCCCATCAAGGCTGACCAGACTCTAATCGTCGAGTCTTCTCTGGAGCAGTCGCTTTCAAAAAGGCAATGTCACTCGCAAATATGTTAGCTTGTGCGAATCGATGCTATTACATGGCGTAAAATGTTTTGGAGGATTATCGGTAATGGAATCGGAAACAAAGGGGCGTTCGTTCTCGTAGCAAGGAACATTCGTTCTCAATCAAATGGTCGTATATGGACACGTACAATGCATGCCCGTCTGAGCCCAACCTCAGCATCATCCTTGTTGCAAAGCCCTTCAGATGATGGACTTCAATCGCGATGGAAGTTGGATCTGTCTCATCCCCGATTGGATGACTGAGTCTTGGCGCCGGATACAAACGGCCCGAGCGTCTCTTCATCAAACCCCTCCGGTTGTGTCACAGCAACCAATGGGAGTCTGGTCAGGTCCTTCAGGCTTCGATAGTCGACTTTGTTTTCTTGTTTCTCCCATAACTAGTACTATTTGATTGTAACTAGTAGGTGCCCGAGTGACTCAGCTGGCGAGCAAGACCCGATGATCGGATGCGATGGCCGAACGAGGTCAACGACTCGATGCCATCGGCAGACAAATCGCGAGAAGTCACTCAGCAGACTGTTGGGACGTCCCAAGCACAGTTCTTGATGCAGAAAGGACCGAGAATTTGGTTCGGCTCGTGGAATGCTAACCTTGTTTTTCTCCTCCGATATATATTGGCCGGCACAGTTTTGCCTCCGGCCTCGATGGAAAAATCCAGTACTACTAGGTTAATGACTTGACGAATTTCTCAAAGGCCGCCCGAAGCTACTGGCCAGTCGGTCGAATCCCACTTTCAGGCATAAAACAGGCATCGTCCTTTAGCTCCCCTTTCCCTTGTCTACGAAGCTCATTGGGGTGTAACTTTTGCCTTCAGCCGTTTGATCGTTTTCCGGGGAACCAGCGGTAGCATTGGGAATCGCCGATCAGAATCGGCGAATACCCTCATGCATATATCACTTTCCCCCTTGCTCTGCTCTCATCATTTATTCCTCTTTCGCGCTCATTCTCAAGTGTGACATGAGCTTCCATGGAGGGGAAACACCGTCCCGCTGTGAAGAGTAGCGATAACAACGATGCTTCTCGACCAAATACTTCCAGTACACTTGCTGCAACAAAGACATCACTACCACAGAACCATGTCGACGACTCGCAGCAGATACCCAACCCGGAGCTTCCCCCAAGAGCATGGACGGGTGATCCCAATTTGCGCGATGCGATAGAATTAGATACCGTCATCCCTGAGACATCAAGGCCAAGCTCACCTGAATCGATCTCCTCTGGCTCGTTTCGGGTTGTCACACCACAAGCGACTCGAGTCAGCACCCGAAGTAGCGTCCGGGAACCGACTGGGCTTTTCGCTCCCGTCATCAAGTTTTGGAAGAGACATGTGGTTTTATCAGTTGCCCAGAAGCAGTGTCGAGATCATTTCGGTAAGTGTTACCCGTGTCGCCTTTTGGAAATGAGAGTCTGTGTTTCTTTCCTTTTCCGCCTCGCGTTGAAAAATGGTCCATGTACCTGCCGTTTGCCTCCATCTCGTCAAGGGAACTTGTCTCTTGCCTTCCAGTTGCTTAAAGTCGACAGATCTCGACTTTTGAGTGCGCTGTGATTCACCAGGTGTATGCACTTGATCCCAAAGACCACATGCAAGTTTCTCGACTGTTTGTCTTCCTATTAGCAGTTGTCATCTATGTTCCCGCCATTGCTATCTAACATGCTATCGCCGTCTACAGCCTTAGAGCGAACTTTCTTGGCCTATTTTCGAACGTCTCTCACCTTCGCCATCCTGGGCGTGTTCATCGCGCAGCTCTTCAGCATTCAGCGGAGGGTGCATCATGACCCCGAATTTGGATTTTACAAGGTGGGCCTTCCGCTGTCTTGCGCCTGCTATGGTGTGGCTATCATTGTTTCATTGCTGGGTGCGCACCGCTTCTGGCGGCAGCAACAGGCAATGGCAAACTCCAAGGTGTATGCAGGTGGTTGGGATCTCAACGCGGTGGGAATTTTAACAGTAGCGGTGAGTAATGATTTCCACTTTTTTTTGCCTCATATACTGAATCGGCTGGCGATCTGGGCAGACTGTTCTCGTTCTTTTTGTTCTCGTTATCGTCATTGCTGCACACAAAGGGTAAGTCATTCAATCAGCGAGTCGGAGTTGTCTACAGCGCATTTTCCGGGTGGGAATGAATCAGGATCTGGCTACAGGTGATGCCATAGGGTCAATAGAGACTACTATCCTCTTTTAGAATCATTTCTTAATACCACTAAGTACTAATACATTTTTTGAACTACTACTGACTCGTACTACGTAACATTGATATATACATACTAAATTTGTAGCAGTAGTAAGTACATCGAAGATTGATGTACATACTAGCACTGCCAGTCCTGAGTTGCATGAGACTGCCCTTTCCTTTGTTCACAGCTGAGCTGCATAACAGATGACCATAGTTCAAACAGCTATTTGTGGCAACAAAACTGCATCAGTTCGTGGGTGCTGATAAAAAGTAGAAGATTCAAACTTGGCTGACTGCTTGGCTCATGTAAGTGAACTTCCTAAGTAACTAAGTTAACTTATCGCATTGAGCCACTTGTTGACTAAGACACTACGGAGTCATCTGCACGTGGGGGAAATTCGTCCCGCCACTTCGGGAGAAACCAAAATCCTAACCGACTGACGCGCTCGATATTTTGAGCAAGGCAAGAAGACCATTGGAAAGAGCCAGGTCACTATTATTTTCCTTGCTCAACAGTATATCCCTACCATGATCTCCAGTTTCCTGGGCTACGACATAATTCCATACCCTTCGTTCCGTTCGTCGCATAAGCCGTGACTGGGCAAGCCGCATCGCCGCATTTCGGATTGCAGCATCACCGAGATTATCGGCGGGACATCCACTCTGGACACCTACGAACGATTCAACCGCCGCACCTCAACATCTCCGGCTTCGCGTCGACGATATTTGGGCTCCGTGGTGGAGATACAAAAACCCTGGCGTTTGACGCGCGGGCGGGAGAAAATTGTTGATAATGATGGGGTTATCAAAATCTCACAGGATTATTCTACTGCTCATCATCGACACGATTTTTTTTGTGATTGAACTTGGCGTCGGTAAGTAAAAGTTTTGCTTACCTTTTGTTTTGTTGCACCAAGTCGAGGTCAGCGCTAATATTTTTTGGTATCTAGGATATGCGGTCCATTCGCTGGCGCTTGTTGCAGATTCGTTCCACATGGTACAGACTCATTTTCATCTGAAGAATCAGAAAAGAAGTACTAATCAATTTCGTGTTATAGTTGAACGATGTGTTATCTCTATGTGTTGGACTATGGGCTGTCAAAATCGCGAACCAGAAGATGCGCTCGGGCGTGTACACGTATGGTGTCAGTACAACACATTTTCTCCCTTCAATGCCGTCGTATTGTCTTATTTTTTTTTTGAAGAGGCGCGTAGACTGACCCGGAATCCAGTGGCAACGCGCTGAAACTCTAGGTGCTTTAGTAAACGGCGTCTTTCTTGTTGCTCTTTGCATGTCGATTTTTCTCGAAGCTATTCAGCGGCTTGTCGAACCGCAGGAAGTCAGGAATCCCAAGCTGGTTCTGATCGTTGGATCCCTCGGCCTGGCCTCAAATCTCGTTGGATTAGCCTTGTTCCACGACCATACCCATGGCCATGGGCATGGACAAGAAAGCCACCATTCTGAAACGACAGACGAAGAGCAAGCCTCTGGTTCGCCTGGACAAGGTGACACAGCCGCTGTAGCTGATGAAAGCGGGAGGGTAGCGGGCGTCATGCCAGCCAATGCTCTGGCGGCTTGCGATTCACAAGAAGAAAGACAGAATTCTAACTCAGATACACCAAGAAAGTCTACGCCAGCACGGCGGTACTCTCGTCGCCGTGGTTCCCGCCGTAGGGGCTCGATTTCACGAGGATACCGGGATGTGGACGAAATATACACCCACCCGGCTAACTTGCGTCAGGAAATCATTGAGGCAAGTCGTTTTGAGGGAGAAGAACTGGAGGACGATTCGGAAGAAGGCAGCGTCGGTGGTACTGCTCAACCCTCAGAGCGATCACCCTTACTAGGCAATGGCAACAACCACCAGGGCTACAGTGCTTCAAATGATTCAACATCAGGAAAGCTAGGGAAACCCTTCGACGATGATCTACACCAAAATCATAATCACGCGCGGCCAAAGTCCGAGAAGAAATCTGGCCATTCGCATGATCTCAACATGCGTGGAGTATTCCTTCATGTCATGGGTGACGCCCTCGGAAACATTGGCGTGATCGCCTCCGCACTCGTCATCTGGCTTACTGATTACTCCTGGCGCTACTACGTCGACCCGGGCATCTCCCTTGTCATAACCGTCATCATCCTCTGCTCAGCCATTCCTCTCTGCAAGGCCGCCTCCCGAATCCTGCTCCAAGCGGCGCCAGCGGGGTTGAGCATCGACCACATCGTTGAAGACATCGAATCTCTTCCCGGCGTAGTCAGCTGTCACCACCTACACGTGTGGCAGCTAAGCAACACGAACGTTGTCTCATCCTTGCACATCCATGTCAGCCATGATATCAAGGACGAAGGATCGGACCGATACATGGAGCTTGCACGGCAGATCCGGCGCTGTCTGCACGCATACGGCATCCACTCTTCGACCATCCAGCCCGAGTTCGCGCCCCACAGCGATTCGAACAGTATTTCGAGCTCGTCCGCATCGCGAAGGGGGAATGGCAGTCCCGGCCAACGGCCTGATGATGCGGCTGCTTGTTGGTTGGCTTGTGGGAATGACTGTGCTCCTGGTGGTCAGTGCTGTCCGTCGACCAAGTAATTAATAAGACAATATTTTTTTTTTCGCAGTACATGTTACATTTTTTTTTCTTGTTTCTCCCTCCTTTCATCGCAGGGTCTGAGACCCTGCGAGCTTCCATTAGGCGTCAACGGGAATTTGACGGACTTTATATGCTTGCATGCTTCTCGAATCTTCCGTTGTGGTTGTAGAGTGTTATGGCAGTAGACGGGCTTCCATTTCCCACAGGGCTAGGGCGGCGGTCTTGCTTACTAGACTTGGGAAGGCTTATTTTATAACTAATCACCTCGACATTTAAAAACAATCAATGATATCGATTCCTGGATATGTACTTATATGGCAATGAAGCTAACGAGTGGATTTGGCTATCAGCTAGCTTACACCCAGCTCGATATCAACAAAGTGGGATTCATGAAGCATAAAACATAGACCATCTTGAGCACGTATATTGCAATCCATCCATAACCCATTCATTGACTGTACCATCCGCCATCTCCACTGCAGTATATGTCATACCAGATGAACGTCACAAACCACAGACAGAGCCGACAGCTATTCAAGAGCGCAATATCGATCGAAGAGGAAGAGGCGCAGGCGGGAGGAGCGTGCATGGGTTAGGTATATTTCCCGGTTGCACTTTAGTCAGAGTAGGCGTCGATGCCGCGCTGGATGGCGGCGGAGACACCAGCGGCAAGTTCAGCAGCGAGATCAGCGAGTTCCGCTGGGGTCTTAGCAGTGATGGCGGCAGCGAGTCCATCGGAAGCAGCCTTCTGGTCCTGGAGGTTCTCGAGGACGGTGTCGTGGTAGTTGTTGGCATCGACAACGGCCTCCTTTTCAATGACGATGTCGATTGTGGCGTTCACGTCATCGGTGAGCTTGAGGATAGGCTGAACGAGGGACAAGCCATCAGCGACGGAGAGGGGATCAAATCCGTTGACATCGCTGGTGCCTTGGTTGATGAGGGCGACGAGGTCCTCACCAGCCTGGACGATGGCAGAAGCGTCTCCACCGGTATAGGCGCTGAAGAGGGTGCCGACAAGATTGACCTGGTCGTTGATGCTGGTGATGACATCGACGTAGTCCTGGAGAGCACGCTTGACCTTGGGGATTGGCTCGGCGAAGCTGGCGCCGATGGCGAGGCCAAGAGTCACGAAGGTAGCTCCGAACTTCATTTTGGTTGTTGGAGATGGGAGGAAACTGAGATGTTTCGAATTGAAAGAAAGAAGGCTTTGAGAACGCAATGTGTTTGCTTTGATTCTGCGGTCGACTGGAATGTCAGTTACTCGTTGGGGCAAAACGGTCCTATTTATGTTGTTTCTGATGCTGCTGGTCCGAACTCCTCAAGCTTGCAAAACCTCGGCCTAGAGACATTTCCATGTCAATTAAACATGTGCTTGAGCTCTTCGGAATGCATCTAATGGTCAAAGAAGGATCGATCGACCCTGGTCATCAAAAACACCCCTGTTCTTCACAAAAACGCCACCTTCGTAACACATCACGAAAGGCTGCGAAATGCATCGTGCCGCCAATTCGCTGCCAATGCAATTTCCGTTAGTTAGTCGTCCTGATGATGTACCCACAATTGTATTTACTAGCAAGCGAGTGGAAGAATCTTGATACTAGAGAAATATCAAGTCACCGTCACTCCAGTGAGAAAACTGCCGATGCACTGGTGTCAAAGTGAGAACACGAAAAGGGTAAAGACAAGCTATGGAAATAGCAATTGGCCCTTTCCTATTTCTCTGGCAGGGAAGGAATTAGGAGCTCAGTCTCCTTTTCCAGGGGTGAGCTTGGTATGAATCCAGGGGTTAGGGAATGCAGGGCTCGTATTTTCCGCTCCTCGAAACAGCCAGTGGGACAGCGGTCCTTGAGGGGTTAGAGAATAATCCCATACACACTAAACGACGGCCTCCTGAGGCACATTGTTCCACTCCCTCCCATGTTGACGAATTCACATGGAGGCATCAGGATAACCATCGAATCAGAGAGCTAGGTGGAACCGTACCAACCGAACTGCTTACTTGTCTCGCGCCGTTGCTGCACAACTTCACCTCTTGTCTAGTAGCATCCTTGGTGGAAGGTGACAATGGCGGTAAAACAAGTTCTTCAGCAGCAAATAGTGCCTGAAGTGGTGGGATTGACGTGCGGATATCTGAAGAACATTCCCCGTGGGGTAAGCTGTAACACTAAGCCCAATATAGCTAGATTGTTGCTCATCTCCGGCGGCAGATCGGCAATATCAAGTGTAAATGGATCCTCAGCCGAAGGCCGTGCCATGTGAAAGAACGGTTCGTCGAATCATCGGCTTTTTGATAAACCTATTGAATAATATCTGCATCGTGCAACGGCAGAGTCGCGGGGGAAGAGAACTCTGGAGAAGTGACTAAAGACATTGGCTTCAACCATGGCCCCTGCTTATCCTCAGAGACTTTGTTGACGAACTGCAAGCCACCAGCTTAGCGCACCAGCCTCCATAGCCCAACTGCCCGACATGGCAGAGAAAAACGGGACCATGCGGTCTGTGATTTGTTTTGAATCGATGGGAGTTTCGGTAGACCACGTCGGAATTCGTCCGCGAAATCGTCAAACTCGATCTTACTCTCATGCATCTAGCAATCATAGTCTGCCTAAATACGCCTCTAGCCGAAATATGACCATAGCTAAGGATGGAAGAAAGATCGGACACATGCCAATCACTAGAGAGGTGGAGGCGGCCAGCCTCGCTTCTTTCTCAGCAGCGAAGAGAAAAGTCAGGGTGTCTCAAAATTCAAGGTTGAGCGTTCCTCTATTCCCGTCAATGACAGAGTTGATGCCTTGATGATCGCCATTAGCCAACGGATGATAGCACAACCTTGCTCGAAATCGATTCAGCCGAGCCCAGCCCCGCAGTCGAGAAGTCCGCGGGATTCTCGACCAGGTCCCACTGATTGTTCGACAAACTGCGCAGATACTCCACAGGCCTCCCACATGACACACCCCTCGCTCAACACGTTGAATGCAAGGGGAAGGCAAAACTTAGCCCCCCCGAGAATTGGAAATCCTCACTGAGCTCGGAATTCATCTCTCTCCCTAAAAGGAATCCTCTGAGTATGCTTAGACATCTGACAGTATGAGCGAGTTTCTGGTTCACTTCTGACTTGGCAGCCATAACTATTCTCGTTGCCTTTCGGCACGGTTCTTGGTCCGCGTTTCCAGCCACCGTTCGTGCGGGGAAGGAAAAGGAACTGGAGTCCTAATTAATTTCATTATGGAAAGAAAGCAGTGCAACATAGCTAGTGAATAGTAGCAACAGCGCCCCTCTAAATTAGGTTGTTCTCTGCGGATATGGCGCAATGATACCACGTCTCGGTTGCGGTTCAAGTGGCTCCGTGTTCTTGGACCCAGAAGGCTGAAGACAGTTTTTCGAGGCAACATATACTAATAGTATGCAGTAGTTATCGTTTCCAAGGCCAGATACCATCTGAGCCTCTGACCCTCTCCCTCGTGGTGGTGTTGAAAGGGATGGCTCAATGGGGCTTCAGGGAGTATTCCTGGACAGTTGAAACGTCGTTCTCAGCTGTTCGAAGTTGAGAATCCAATGGGATAGGGTTCGCTTCGGCAGCGCTGGAAGTTCACTGGGGTTGCACGTGCACATGCCGAGACCTCTGCAGCTGGGCATTTGTTGTCCAGACTATTCCTTAAAAGGCCATAGCGTCAGAACCCTGCAAGGCGCAAACGGTACTTGTTGGTCATGTTGGCTCCTAGGGCGGGGCAACCCAACCGAGAACCTCCTCACTCGATAATGACAACATATGAAGGCAATGAGCATGAATCATGGCTGTTCTTGAGCTCCATTCTGCCCCGCTTGTGTGCTACTCACTCTTTGCTCTTAGTAGTACCTTCTCCTTTAATTAGTCCTGTTCTGCACTGCATGTCACAGAAGACAGAGATGCTATGGACATACTAACGAGAGTAAGATGTACAGAGAACTTCATCTGACGCGTTTCCTCTTTTTTTCTCACCCTTCGTTCCTATCTTCTTAGCCTGAAAGGTTCCGGTTCCTCGTGAGTCTACGGCAACAGGCTACGTCAGATGTGTGTTGAGGAATTCCTATCCTCAGTCAAGTACTTGGACGCCAATGATGCCGACACCCTTTGGAGAAATAATGGCGCGAAAGTTGCAACTTGCAAAGTAGATGATGTCGCCTGGTGAGGAGGTACACAGTGCCAGGGCCGATTAGGGCAGCGTTAAGCTTGAAAGCAGAATCCGGAGAACACAAGAAGATTATCCCCTACTCTCTGGGAGCGCCGTTGCTATTCAGGGCCAATTTGGGACGTCTAAACGAATTCAACGACTTGGAATGACCAAGATGACTTCGTCCTACCTCTTACTTTGGTGAATGTTACCCGAAAGTTCAATGTGTCCACGGAAACTTGAACTTTCCATGTGCCCGACATAAATGTGGCGGTCACTTGTACCGTCTGGTACTCTTGTTTTAACATTTTCCTGCTTTTCCTGCTTTTTTCCTTGCCTCTATGATGCAACAGGACATTGGCCTACTTCCATCCTATTGTGTCAGGAGCTGTCCGCATGACTTACGTCGCAGTCCAGTTCCTTTGGAATACTTAAAGGGGGGTGAATAATTATCATAAATTCCTCCTGATTCTCCCATGCCGCCTGTGCCCCAATCCAATACGTTTTTTATGAGACCCCACTACAAGGAATGTTAAGGACTTTCCATTGAGTTTTTATTATTTCAGTCTGTTATCAAGCAGTCATCAGGGCCTGTCGTGTTTTTCAAATAGCATGGTATTGAGAAGAAGTCATTATGACCCCCATAAATGGCTTCTGGACCTGGAAAGCAATGCCAGTACCAAAAAGTTATATCGCGCAAACGCACTGCGAAGTGGGAATTCCAGAGCACGACTCCCTTCGCTGCCATTCGGAGATATGTCTCTTCTCAGTCTTTGTCAGACATTGTCTGGGACTCCGTGACCCGAGTCGGAGAGGTGGTTGGAGATGTGCTCAATAACCTTGCCACAGGAACGACTAGAGAAGAGCGCGAATTTGCCGCGTTAGTTGAACAGCGGAAGCTTCTTCTCTCGTTAAGGTTGGAGAATGTGAGGGCTTTCGCCACCGTCAATATCTTCCATTGGGAGAATTAAACTTAACGGATATCTACTAGGCGCTGACATTGCGAGAATGGCTGGAGCCCGCCAGCGAGCTTGATGAGCTGGACGGTAATGATGACTGGAAGGCAGATCCTCATTCTGACGAATACGATTATATGACCGTAAAAGCAAGATTGGAATTGCTAGAGGGAGCCCTTCTCAGTGACGATATTGATAATGTTGCCTATACTATGCGTGAATCTCTTGATCGAAGCGTTGGCAATATAACAAACCCTCGTCTATACACTCACTCCCGAATCGGAACGAAAGACATTATAGATCGATATGTCACAACTGCGACCCAGCTGGTGTCCAAATTCCTCAAACTCATCGACCATACTTCTCTGAGCTTGAAGGAATCGCTGCGGGTTCTGGACCAGCTTGAATGCACTCGTCGATCGTTTGGACGAACCGCGCTGCTTTTGTCCGGAGGCGCGACTTTCGGGATGCATCATGTAGGGGTGGCAAAGGCATTATGGGAAACAAGACTTTTACCTCAAGTGATCTCTGGATCCTCTGCTGGCTGCATCGTTGGGGCTGTACTATGCGCAAGTACGGATAAGCAGATCCCCGCAGTACTTGCCAGTTTCGGCAATGGCAACTTCTCAGTCTTTGGGTCGGACAGTGCCGTGGTCGATCCCATCCAAAGGCTTCGCAGGTTGTTTTACTCCGGCTCACTATTTGATCATGCGCACTTGATGGGGTTAATGCGAGACCTACTTGGCGACATGACGTTCAAAGAGGCATACAATCGAACTAGGAGAATCCTGAATATTTGTGTGTCCACTTCTGCTAACCACCATCTACCATGGCTTTTGAATTTTGTCACGGCGCCAGATGTGGTGATTTGGTCTGCAGTGTGAGTATAGAAATCTAGAGCGCGTTGTTCTTCTTTGTTGTCTACTGACTTTTCCTAGCGGTGCGTCTTGTGCTGCCCCATGGGTTTTTTCTGCCGCTCCAGTATTCGTTAAGAACCCGATGACCGGGAAACTCTCGCCTTGGAGCGAATCCTCACACTGGTGGATTGATGGTTCCATCCACAGCGATTTGCCTATACCTGCCTTAGCAGAAATGTTCAACGCGACACATTTTATAGTTTCCCAAGTCAATCCCCATGTAATTCCTTTCATTCCCCAGGGTGACATATATCACGCAACCGATATTCCTCAAACATTGAACCTTGAGACTCGCAGCAACTACTCTCTCGCCAAACTGGCCAAGTTGGAAGCGTTACGACGAATGGAGTTTCTCTCGAGTTTCAAACCTTTCACCGCGCCGATGAAGAGACTGGCGTTCGTTATGGATCAGCACTACTATGGCGACATCAATATCCTCCCTGAGGTGAAACAAGATGCATTTCCCCATATTCTCAACAATCCTACCTACGAATTTATGGTTCGCGCATGTCTTGCCGGTGAACGGGCGACTTGGCCGAGGCTTGGGCGTATCAGGAATCATTGCGCGGTTGAGTACTCGCTTGAAACTGCTCTGAGAATTCTACGAGCCAAGATTGCAATTGCAGCAAGCTCTGGGGTTCCGATGATCTCTCACATACGCCCGAATACTAGCGAAGCGTCTGAACTGAATAACATTGTTGAGACGCTCCGCAGACGTTCATACGAACATGAGTTGTCGAAGTCAAGATCCCTAAAGAGACATGCCAGTTCCCTTCATCTTGGCTCAGGAAGGCGCCTCAGCTTCGCCAAGGAAGAATCACGACCCGATGAGCGACATGCTTTTCACGTCCACTTTGCAAACCATCCAAGTGAACATGTTCGATTCCCACCAAGCGTAAGGCGTCGCCTTACAGTCTCCATGTTTGAACCGCAGTCCCAGGCACGGCTTAATGGTGACGTTGAGGACGATGCACGGGATTCATTCAAATCGACAGACCGTCAATCATCTTCAAGGTCGAAACCATCCTCAACCTCAAACTTATATGTCGAATTTTCTACCTCTCCAGAAAGCCAAAGCCCCCCTCCCCCGTCGTCAGGCCGACGTCCATGTGTGGAAGAAGAGTCGGAATCACTCAGCTGGCTATGCGATGAGCCTGAATGGCCTTCACCGCTAGATGAAGACCCTACAGCCTCCGCATTGACATTTCAGGCACTTGTAATGGCCTCTCAAACCGCGCCTCCATCTCCAGAGCAGGAAAACCGTTTTCGGACGGCTTACCAGGAGTTATATTGAGGATATATGGGACTCGCTCCATTGAAAAATATCTGTTATCCGAGATTCTAATAAAGGAAAAGTGGCCGAAAATACATCAGCTTTACAGGGAATACGACTAGACTCCTTCCTCGCTGCTACAATCACAGAGCAGGGAGTTTGTCAAATACAGGATCGAATGCATCCACGCTGGCCGAGGAGGTTTCTGGGTGGATGGAGAGCTTGGGTTCAAAGCGTTAGGATGTCCGGACTGTCATGTCCGACACTATTGGAGTATCCCACACAACTGAACACATGACTGTTCGTCGGCTGCCACTGTCCTGGTGTGGGCAAGCCTTGCTTACAGCTTCACGTTGGGCACATACTTGGTGGAGAGTGTGGGCGACAAAGCAAATGAGCCTTGCGTTGGATTGCTTATGTTTATATTGTTGAGTAGTATCTCCCTTGCACGGTACATAGTACTAGTTAAAGTCCAAGATACCCAGTTAAACAATCTCATAAATATTTCTTTCAGGGAAAGCATACTCACCTGTGTAGGACTGGGCTGATTATCTCAGAGTGCTGTATTAATAATAGGGAAAGTGTGCTCTTTTTTTCTGCCGAAAGAAGTTCCGAATGTACAGCAAATAAAAACAAAGGGATTCTCCTAAATAGCAGGAGGCAGAGACGACACAACAGACATGCATGATCTGTCAAATGGGTGCAGTCTCAGCTCGAAAATAAACCGAGTGAAGATACAACTGTGAATACTATTGCCAGTACTCTGTACTGTAGTACCCTCTTTCAAGTAAGTTCCTTGCAAGTCCAGGATGCAACCGCATCTCAGCTGCGTGTGTCAAGCGTGAAATGGCAGGAACTGCAATGTAAGACTGGGAGGCTCAGCAGTCCACGGGTGCCATGCACAGTTCACCAAGTTCTGGGTCTTGGACCGAGGTCAAGCATGCTAAATTTAGAGACGGGCGCAGTTTCATAGGAGTATGTATTCTGCAGTGCTGATCATGGCGGCGCACTGACATGGACATGGCGCCGTTTCATCTTGTATTAGTCATCATGTTGGATGGCAGTAACTATGTACGAAGTGCTATGTATGTATGTGCGAACGCTGTGGGGAGCGCTTAGGGCGAAGATAGATAGATAGCACACGCATCCCATGTCTTTCTGCTGATATCGTGAAGGCTGTGCAGTGGCGAAAGAGTTATTGGACATTAGATGGCACTTATTGAGCACCGAATTGGTATTAGAGTTGATATATTTCAGTCCTACTAGGTAGTAGCGTGCCGTAGAAGATGGGCCAGCCGGGAATCGAGGCACAGGGTGTCGACCGCGGAGATGGCGGGGACTCCATGGAAAAAGGAAAAGGAGATGGCAGGTTTCAGATGAGCTCTCGTTTCTTTCTCCTTCCTCGGAGAGCCGTGGCCTCCGCTCCTGCATAGTAGATGCCCACCCTTGATCGACGACCCTGCGCCAAAGTGCTAGGGCGTGGCATGCAAGGAGCCGTCGAAACAGCCAGTCAGTGCAATCCTTGAGCACAGCCAAAATAATGATGATATCGTCCAAGGGAGTGGTGCTAGGCACTGGGGCCAAAAAAGAAGAGGCGCATGATCCATGTGTACGCCTGATCTGTGCTCTTATCAAGAAAAGGGGGATACTCACGCAGTCGATTTGCAAATTACCGATCATCAGGGGAACACGGGTAGGGCTGAGAGGTTGATCATGCAGGAGTGAAAAAAAATCTCTAAAGGAGACACAATTAAACCCTATGGCTCGATGTTCTTCAAGCTAAGGCTATGGGTGCAGAGAAAACTCACCCGAGACAATGGGGATGATGGAATGCTTCTAAAGAATCCTTCGAGAATGCTTCGAGAAATTCGATGCATGCGGATCATCCCAAGCGCCCGAACGGACCATTCGTGTTCCTAGCTTCTCGTCTGCGGGATGCACAAATTATCCCTCTTTACTGGCACAGGCCAGCGCGCGGAGGGGGACGAAGTGACAGCGAATTGATTTGCATGTCGCAGCCTGCATGCAGATCAGATGGTACTACGCTTCGTTGTCACTGCCGAAACCTGGGTAATTTAATGGCAAAGCCTGAATCGAGATATACATTCTCCCTACTCAGGCCATCACTGTGTATGCGTCCAAGTTTTTTTTTTTCATTGGACCATCATTTCCCTTGGTGTGGAAGAAGATCGGTTACGATGCAACAGCCAAACCCACCGCAACCTCTTTTGTTTTTTCTTTACCCCTAGTGGTGGCAGCGCCTGGGAAGGGGAGTGGGGGGAGGGGTTGGGTGGGAGCAGTGTTTCTAGAAGGCATCTAGAAGGCTTAGGCAGTCACATTCGACACAAAAGGAAAGAAAAGGAGTGTCCATCAATAAAATCCCTGTTGACGCGCTATAGATGGTACTTTAAAGTGTGCCGATCCAGGGACCTGGGCAGTAGAATGGCGATGCAAGAGAGTGATTTTGATTCGATGTAGTCGTCGTCGTACTATCAGGCACCTGCACAGACATGATCTCAGCGATCCGCGTCAAGAGAGGCTGAGATGGAGTAACAAAGATCGAACAGACTCATCCTGAAAACTTTGCGACAAAAAGATACGATGCCCGACGCCTTCTGTGCTAATTAGCAGTACTCCGTATATGGGGTTGATGTGAGATTCTGCAGTGGTCGTGTCCAATGTCAGAATGCCAAGGCACTGTCAGTCACGTGATATTACAAAGCAGCCAAACATCTTCAACCTCTAACCGCCAGACCGCAAAGAACACACAGTCCAGGTTTGGGAGTGCATCCCCCCTTGGGTCGTCCTCACCACCGCTCAGCTTCCTCTCGGGCGGTCGCGATTCCTCCCACGATCCCACACTGATTCGGGGGAATTATACATGACACTGGGGCGATGTCTCCGCCCTCACACACGAATCGTTGATACTTCGCAACAACTTGTGTGTAGTAGAGAAACCGCAAGGTAACTAGCTAGCATTTAGCCGCTTGGTCATCACCTTGCGCAGCTGGCTCCCTCAAGACGCACCAGTTGGCCCAGGGCTTATCGTATCCCTCGGTTGACACCGGACACCTTGAGCGGGGGACGACCGTGTCGATCGTGCCCAAGCCGTCCATAACAACGCATCCACACCATAGGAGGTACTACCACTTGCGACTACTAACTACTCTGCAGTCAGCTGGAAGTTGGGCCAAGGGTTGGTCAACCAGCTATCTTGTGGAAAATGCGTTGTTCGTTCTCCGCATTGCTCCTTGTGGCTGCATTTCTCCGCCTTTCGTCCTTGTATGCCCCTTCGGTGTGCCGGGGCATGGAGCTCTCGGCTTGTAAAAGCACGATGCATTAAATCTGACCATCATGCTCAGCATTGGCCTGCGGACAAGAGCTGTTTTACGGTGATCTTCAGGCCAACGGGTTGTTGACAGCAGCAGAACTCTTACTATTGTTCTCACTCTGCTTTAACTGCGATCAATCGCATGACGATGGTAGTGGGGAGAGATGGGCCTGCATTCTGCGACCTGCACTCGACTACTCTGTCCTGATGAGTATCTAGCCGCCCGTCGTTGACCGTCCCCAAGCCACGATGAGCTTCCACTGTGTTTCCATGCTTATCAAATACCCAAGGACCGCTCGAAGAAAAGGCTTCTGCTCAGATGTTTATGCGCCGTCCATCTCTCTCTCTGATTTGCTTCCGCTCCCTTGGGTCCGGCCCTCGTCATCTCCAAGTGAAGGCGAACGGAACACAATGAGCATGTGCACCACTGATGATGCTTCCAAACCCAAACCACTGGGAATTCATTTCATTTTTGCAATAGTGGCTTACTTTCTAAACTTTTTGTGTACCCATCCCCGCTGACTCCGGCCATAAATCCTAAGGTACCATCGCTGCGGCTTTTCCAGTCTGTGTGAGAACACCCAGTCCTCTCCTCTAGGACCGTAGCCTAGTGACATCGTCGACGCTATCTTTACGGTTTACTAAAATTCTTTTGATCTGAATGGGACCCTGGGAGCCAAGGAGCAAAAGAAAAAAAAATAAGTTGCTCCCTGACTTTACTTTTTTTTTTTGCCGTTCTGCGTGTCATGGTATCGATACCGGATTTGAAATTTTGATGGCGCTTAGGTGCATCGAACGATGCGCATGGATCTACAGTCATGCCACAATCATCGTTCCTCCGCGCGGCACAGTTCTCTCGCGGGTGGAGCCCCATCTGAGGCTGCAGGGATTCAGGACAGGCTGAGGATTCTTGGAAATGCATCTCCATATTGTCAATGCATTGTCTGCGGGGAGTTTTTCCCTGAGCCACCCGGGGCTAGGGGTGTCCTGCGTGCATTGGCTCGATCTTCCAGAGCTTAATCTTCTCCAGATGTCACTCCTGGACAGTATAAGAAGCTTCACAGACCCTCGCTGTTCAGCCATGATCAACCAAGGCTGTCCACCACAGACTTTCAAGGCCTAGCATAACCGCAGCTTTCTCGTGTTTAAAGCCATCGTCGCTTTCCTCGTTCACTGCCGTAGTACGGAACTTCGTTTCAGGAGAATACTACAACATTCTTCAAGAGCGTTCGCGCGCAAGGAAGTCAATGGCGTCCGGAAGCAGAGACAGTTCCTGGGTTCCCGCCCGTTATTCCACTCATAACGAAGACCCAGAAAGTGAGAACCCGCAACAGATAGAGGTCAATCAGATTCTTGCGCAAGGATGGACTTCTCCTGAAGCTGTGAGACTGGCCGCACCTGTTTGGTTCATGGGGAATGTGAACACAGAGAGCTAATGAACCCTTGCTAGCCTTACGGCCATCCCTATGGGACAACTGTCCCCCCCAATGCGGCGATGTTAACCCCAATCAGCGTCTCAGACAGCGCCGCTCTTGACCTTCGACAAAGTCCCATGCATGTCCCCCATTCCCAGGGGAGCCACTATCACGGAATGATGGACCATACGGCACAAGGGCTCGGTATTACCATGGCTCCAGTTACCTACGGACTTCCGGTCACGCTTGCGCCTGAATTGCCTGCAAGACCCGTCATTGAGGGCGCCTTTGTGCCTCAAAGGCGCATCGAACAGCAGACAGAAGCACCCGCAGCCTCTCCGCCGCGGCCGACAGCATCCAGAACGGCCCCTGTGCCCATTGCACCTCACCCTGCCGGGCTTCAGAGACAGGAGGAGGAGAGGCTAAGACGGGCGCAAGACAGCGGTCGCCCTGCCGCCAGGAGGAGGCAACAGAGACGGCCAAGAAGGCCAGATCCCAGGGAAGAAGAGGTGACAGACTATACCATCGAGCTGAAGGGCAGGAACGACCTTCCCTGGAGAGAGATCACTCGGCTGGTAAATGATCGGTTTGGGGAGAACTTGACCACGCCTTGCCTCCAAATGCGGGTTAGTCGACGAAACGTGCGCATGTCACGGTGGAATGGCGATGATGTGAGTATGTGTCTCTGGAAATCCCCCCTCCCTCTAAAGAAACAATGAGCTGCGTTGTGGATCAGGGAGAAGCTGATAGGTGCCGTTGATAGACTCGGAGATTTCAGACAGCGCTTAAGAAGTGGTACGACAATAGATTTCAAACGATCGCGGATAATGTTCGTGCAAGTCTACTACTCTTTTCAGCCCAAGAAGCATATCTAAATAGCTTTGGTTTACTAACATTCGCTCGTCTTCTAGATGTTCGAGATGGAATGCAGCGAGTGCCGGAAGGAAAATGGCAAGTATAAGGGCTGGTCAGCGTCAGAGTGTCGATGGAAGTGGAGAGAGCTCCAGTCAACGGTTTTTGCTCAGTCTTACCCTCAACTTCAGCTAGAACTTATGGGTCAGCAAGTACAACCACACGAGCCACAGCAACAACAACAACAGCAGCAGCAGCAGCAACAGCAACAGCGGCCGTACATCAATGTCGACAATACGCAAGGGCAGAGGAGACGACGATTTTCTTCCTCAATGCGACCTCCGCGCCCGCGAACACGACAACGGCGGCGATGAATTCTGTTCATTCGTGGAGCGTGGTTTTCTTTCAATCGTACGCTGGCTATTGCACGTCTCTTTTTTT
>FQSS02000663.1:5409-69699 GCA_900128795.2 Malbranchea cinnamomea
AAAAAAGAACATGGCACAACAGAATCAACCGGCCAAGGTTTTCCAGGACATCGCCATCGACCACCGCCTGCGGCCGCTGTTCAAGCCCGTCTCGCTCAGATCGCAGGGCGTTCCCAACGGCACGCACGTACAAGATATCAGGGCAATCGGCAGCCGCATAACGCGGGGCGGCGAGGAGATCCCGGCCGAGGAGATTGAGACTACAGTCGACCTTGCCAGACCAGAAACGGAGGGTGGAATTGCCGTCGTCTTGTCGCAGCCCGCGAAATCCCATCTCCTTCACGAGGGAATTTCCCGCGTCATCGAGAAGTCGCCAACGCTGCAGGTCCTCGACGAGGCATTCGACATCGCTTCTCTCTCTACTCTGAGCTTCCAGAAAGATATCTCGGTCATGGACCGATCACCGTTCATACAGCGTGGAAACAACGTCCCCAACGCGCTGCATGTGAAGATCCGAAACCTGGCCGCCAAGGCGATCAAGGGCAAGAAAGCCCATGTGTTGCTGTGCTTGGGGAAAGACGACGTGGATTTCACGAGCGATGTCGACGTGTTCGAGAACGGAGAGTATCTTCCGGTCCCGGCGAAGCTGGGTGATGGACGGCGGCAGGAGTTTGTAAAGACCTATCATCCAAGCTACTCGGCAAACTACCATCCCGAGGAAAGCTGTTTCAAGGAGCTGATGCTGCTCGAGGTGGTGCACGCCTGCGGCCTTTATCGAGGTGATTGGAAAGAGGACGCTTGGATGACGGAATTACGCAAGTTTTGCGAACAGACTGCCAGACGACTGTCTCGTGAGTAAAGCGCCTCCCTGTCGAGGACTGAGCTTATACCAGTTCTAACTTGTATTGTCGTTTTTTTGTTTTTTCCTTTCTTCTGCCGCAGGCGAACAAATCTCAGACCCCAGCCTTCACTGTTACCGACATCTCGGCACCGCCCTGTCGTCAATCGAAAGGTTCATCAACGACGTCACCAAGTCTCCGACCGCAATGCCCAGGGATGAAAGCAGCGTATACGCCTTCCTAAGAGACAGCAGAGTGTCCAAACACTGCAATGACGCAAACCTTTGCTTGTTCCAGATGCACTGGATCGCGCAGTCCAGCGATGCTTCCGCGGATGCGCTCACCATCCGCGATGCCTCCATCGAGAGGGTGAAGATATTCCTGGGCAATCTCATCAATGCCATTCAGAGGGGATTCTTGGAACAGGACGCTGGCGCGGGCTTTCGGGTTGCCACCAACAAGCGACAGATGAGCCGGGGATACATCGCAAAGCGGAGCATGGAGCGCTTGCAACACTGGGCCAACGAACGTCAGCGGCTTGGGCACCGGGCATTCACGCGCGTGTTTCTTCGGTTCATGGCTGCCCTGAACTCCTCCTTTACGTCTGTAGGCGTCCAGAGCAGTGGCCGGCCCGGGTTCCTGGCGTCGATGACGGAGCTGGCAAACCACTTTCTGACCCTAGCTGTCGACATCGAGGATCTTCTGGCGGAGCTCTCGGAACGAAACACGGATGTCGACGACCTCATGAAGGGCTTGAAGAGTTCCTTGTAAAATAGTCATGGTTAGAGTCGCTGAGAGGAGTGCCGGTTCACTCTTGTGTCGCGTTGAAGCACACTGAAAGATAGAAGTGTAACTTGGGCTTAAGCCAGCAGGTTAAATAGACTAGCTTAAGGAGCAGGGCTGCTTAGTCAGTCTTTCTCCCTCTCCATCTGAACTTCCAACTTTCACAGACGAAAGAGAGATGATCATAATACTCTACGAGTACGAACATTACTACTTCCGATTGTCGTTCTCCGTTGGCACCAAATAATACCGTAAACCCAGATGAGCATCCTCTTCGCGTCGATTGTACTGTAGTCAACTTGGATATCTCCCTCCCCCACATCCCTTTGCATCTTCGTCCGCCGTCCTTCATCCACCTGATGAACTCATCGGAGCAGCCACCATGAACGCAACCCTCCACGCCTCCCTCTCCGACGTCGAATCCAAGCTTTCCGCATTCCTCTCCGCGCTCACCTCCTCCCCGACCGCCGCCGCCGCGCCAGCAGCCACGCTCGCGCTCATCGAAGCTGACGACGCGCTCGCCAACGCCCTGCAGACGCTACGTGTCCACCAGACGAATTACGCGCGGATCCTCCGCCTACGCGCCGAAGCGAGCAGGTTGGAAGAGCGGGTGAAAAGCATAGTGCGGGAGATCGGACAGCTGGGTGACGACATTGATGCGTCGAGACATGGAGGTGCATATGCCGAAGAAAATGCGAGTGATTCGGACAGCAGCGATGATGATGATGATGATGATGGTGAGGCGGATGGAGACGTGAGCATGGGTGCTGATCCCGAGCACGCCGAAGGAGTAAAGAGGAAGAAGAAGAGCAAGATCAAGGAGGTCGATTATAAGATCCTGATGGATTTTGCGAGGCGGATCAGTCGATACAATGTACAAGCTGCCGCTGATGCGGCAGCGGGGATTGGCACGAAACCGCCGTTACGACAACAACAACAGCAGCAGCAGCAGCAGCAGCAAAAGGACGAGGGGCTCGCTGCCGTTACGCAGGAAGCGACATCGTGGCTTGACGAGAGTGCGAGGCAGACACGCGGGGCGTGGCTGCTGCCGTACCCCAGTGAGGATCGCATACGCATGGGCCTGATGGGCCAGCTACAAGCGGCTGCAGCGGAGCGTGGGGTCGATATCGAGCAGGAAGTCGACCGGTTGATGGCTAGTGCGCCCGAGGGCAGGGAAAGCAGTCTTGCCGGCGGGCCTGATGTTTCTGGTGCCCGTCTGGAGCCAGGTCCTGCTGAGACGAGGGTTTCGAACGGGCATGCGGCGGAGCCCGCTGCACCGCAGACGGCGAAGTTTGACTTGGACCTGTATGATCCCGACGCTGACGACTGAGAAGACCTTTGTCTCGTTGGAGACCAAAGACTCTGGAAATCCGGTGCATGTCCCAAGAATAAACCAGTAGAATCGTTCGTGTCTGAACAATGGCCTACGTAGTATTTCTGAAAGAGGCAGCCCAGAATCGAGATATTCAGCTTCGACGTTGAACGGCCCAGACACGCTCTATGCAGATTCATCCAAAACATCTGCAGTTTACGGTAGTCATGAAACAGATTGCAAATCGCGAACCCGGTCGCATCTTATGTTCCATCTGCCTGTTTTGCCTTTCTGAGCATCAATCTCACACGTCCTGGACTTATCCTTGTTGCCCAACCTGTTTTTACCTGACGTCACTCACACAAACTGCATCTCTCTCATGTTCAGCCTCTTCTTCTTGCCGACATTCGAGTCGTGAGTACTACACTTTCTCACCTTTTGCTCGTCAGAACCAAACCTTACATTCGATGCTACTTTCTGCTCTTGCGATGGGTCCATGCTTGGGTTTCCTCCCCACCCTAGCAATGCCAATGTTCGCTCAGCCAAATGCGCCCACTCAAGATGGACCCGAACGGCAATCGTCTTCGCCTCAACTTCGGTTTTAAAGTTGCTTGGTTGCAGAAGGCGTTTCTGTCTACATGGATGCATGTACCGTGGCGATATCATACCCGGTCTGTGAAACATAACAGAGGGACCACATTTGACATGCCTCACTTAAACTGCGCTCGAAGCCTTTTGATGTCATGGTGAGAAGCCTTGCAGCATCCGCCAACAATGAACGAGCTGAACGGCCGGCGTCGTTGAGCGTCACGGACGACTTGGGCAAGCTGCTCTTCCCACGGACGCTATCATCCAAGTCAGTAGATAGTAGAAACATTGTAAGATATAAAAAAAAGATCACTCGTACCGAATACTGCCGATCTCCTTTCTTCTCCCATCTCTGGGTCGTGGTGTTATAGACCTCCCCTTTCGTGCCATCTGGATATAAAACGAGCGCGGGAGCAGCCCTTATCTGCCCTGCTGCGAGCATCTGCTCGACACACCGCCCGTATCGATCAACCAGAGCGGGCAGTTTGTGCACCTTGGTGCAGTTGATCCCTACCCCCCAGGGCATGGCTCCATCATCCATCTCGGCCAGCGCCGCATGCACAACCTGCTCGACGGTGCTTCCATCAGGCAGTCTCAAGCCCGTCTCCTTTCCCTCCTCCCCTTCCCCCTCGGGATCGGGAAAGACGCACGAGATCCAAAACGGCACCGTGATGCCCGCCGCGTGCACCGCCCTCCTCACGGCCCGCAGCTCATCCAGTCTCGGCAGCGTCTCAAACGCCACGTACCGCACGCGCCGGAGCACATCCGCGTCGCCAAAAAGCCTCAGCCGCTCCAGATGCCATTGCACCAGCTCCTCCTCGCCATCATGCGCCGCGTCATACCTCCCACTGTACTCCTGCCCGGGCACCATGCACGCGCCATACGGCCCCAAACTCAGCGCGATCTTTGCGCGCTCACAGCCGGTAGTCGTAGAAACGGTAGTAGTGGTGGTAGCAGCAGCAGCAGCAGCAGTAGTAATAGTACTAGTAGCAGTGCGAGAACATGTTGATGATCCTTGCGCAGCGGCAGATTCCGCAATGTCCAGCGCATCAGCGAGATACCGCGCAACCGCGTCCCGCGACGTCACGCCGTCGGGGAACTCGTCCGTGCGCGTGCGTGCGAAGCCCTCGATCGACACCTGGTACGTGGCCGTGAGGAGCACGTCGACGGGGACGGCGGCAAAGTCGCGCTGGCAGGCGAGCAGCGTGGCCTGGCCCTGCTTGGAGACGAGGAGATGCGACGACCACAGAGGCGTCGACGACGAGTCGAAGTGGATGTTGTAGTTGTCCTCGAGGGAGGTGCCGAGGCCGCCGTCGAGGATCTGAATGAAGGGAGACATGGATGATACGAGTACGATGTACTACTACTCGCAGCACTCGAGTATCATCAACGATGGAGTAGGAGAATGCTGATCAGTGTCTCCTTCGTAGGGTGGTGTGATAGTCGTACATATATAGGAGGAGAGTGCTCGAGAACATGAGACAGAATTGAATGATGGAGGAGAGCTTGGCTTAGCCCGGCTTACCGAGTTGGTTACCAACCATGCTTTATATCAGTCTATGAATTGTACCACTCAGAGTTATATGAACTTGGAGATGCAACTGCTGTGGAAGCAAGATTGACGTTACAAAGTAGAAGAAACATGCATTATACAGCCAGTTCCTCTCTGTAACTTTTATTTTTGAATTGGCTCGACTGTTAAAAGTATGTACATGTACCATGTCTTCCAGTACATCAACGCCCGGCCAAACTCCTTTGAATGCCTTGACATTAAAGACAGTCGCTCGGCTCATTCATCTTGCGCGGGGGTAATTGGCTTCGGGGGCTGCACCCAATCGAATGTTCCAGTCCACTTGGTAATGGCGACATCGTCCGGGACGTAAGCTCCTGTCGGTTGTTCACCGCTGGTTAGGGTACCGCTGAGGAACGTGTGCGGGAAGCCCGGGTCGAAGAAATAGGCGGACTCGATTTTCTTGATCTCATCGTCGGTCAGAGCAATCCTCACTGCTGGGATAATGCCCTTGATGTGCTCTACTCTCCTCGCGCCAACGATCGGAAACACGTAGGGTGCTTTCTGCATGACGTAGGCGGCGGCGACCTGGAGCAATTCGACTCCCTTTGCCTTGGCTATTTCCTCAAGGACACGAGAGACCTTCCTGTGGTGTTCAGAGACGGGACGGAATTTTCGGACGTCGTCCCTCTTCTCACGCTCTTCATACCCCTTCTCGGTCTGGAAAAGACCCTGGCCCAACACTCCGTAGGGGCAGAGTCCCATGCCCTCGTCACGGCACATTGGGATGATTTCCCGTTCAAAGTCGCGCAACCCAGCGTTCCACATCCCCTGGTACACAACAAACTGACGCAAGCCGTGGTCGCGCGCGTACTGGTTCGCCTTGGCAACCACCCAGGCAGGAGTGTCGGAGATACCCAGGTACAAGACCTTGCCGGACGCGACGAGGTCATTCAGGCTGTGCATGAGTTCCGGGATAGAGACGGTGTAGTCCCACCAATGCACATAAAGCAGGTCGATGTATGTTGTCTGGAGTTTGCGGAGCGACGCTTCAACGGAGAGACGCAACGACTTGGTGCCGTTTCCGCCGTAGTTTGCCTGGATGCGATCCTTGTGATGAGTCTGGTAGCCAGTGGTGTACTTGGTCGCAATCACCATCTGGTCGCGGATGTTTCGCGAGGCGAGCCACTCGCCCAGCCAGATCTCGGACTGCTCCTCCCGGTACGCGTTGGCGGTATCGATGAAGTTTCCGCCTTGGCTGACGAAGTAGTCGAGGACCTCAAATGCAGCTTCTTTGCTGCATTCGCCGTATCGCTCCTTCATGGCGGTGCCGAAGCTCATGGCTCCCAGGCATAACGGAGAGACCCTGACTGACGCAGTCGGGGCGAGCTGGCGGTAGCGGCTGAGTTGCGGCTTTGACGAGGTCATGATGTCGACTTCACGTTACTATGTACTGTTCCTTCGGGTGTATCGTTCTCGATCGATGCCGCGATGAATGGGACATTGCCGGCTCTATATACCTGCGTGCTTTGAAGTATTTCTCTCTGGCTGTATTCCTTCCACGTACTTCCCCATTACATCCTGCCGACGAAGCTTAACTCCGATCAATCTCCGGTGCGATATCCGTAAACTCCACCCCAAGGGGCTTGGTCCCGCAAGTTAGCGATCACCCCCGTGGTTCAGTCCACTTCTCTGCTGGTTTGTCAGTCGCCTGGTTTGATGCAATGCTTCAAGCAGGATAAAACCGCATCCCTGATTCATGTTTCAAGAGGGTCCACGCCAGTCTGCACCCGTGGCGAATGAGGTGGGGGTGGCAACCGGAGAATGAGGCGGAGATACCATCGTCATCCCTTCTCTTTTGCCAGATTCTCACGTCCCTAACCCCCGGATGGTCATCTAGGCCACATTGATCACCGCCCATGAAGACAAAGACAATGCTGGAGCCATCTAAACTCAGACAGAGATAAGGTGAAGAAGAATAAAGCGACTGCAGCAAGGCTTCATGGAGAACCAACTGCTCGAAGAGACTGAAGTCTCCTTAACTTGTAGACATTGCGTGTCTGAATTTGTTGTCTTGAAAAGATGCTGATGTCTCTTCGAACGGCGAGGTCGTTGACACGACGTAGACCTTGTTGCATGACTAAGCAGAGTACTTCATGACTTCCGAAAAGAGTAATCAGTATCTCTCTTACACTGCTCGTGGCAGGAGGATGGCAGTACATCTACTCTCTCAAGTACCGGATGATGTCAAGGCCGCGACATATATCATAGTAAGCTTGAAGGTACGTTAAAACGCCTGATTCGAAGCAGTGTTACATGACTTTCATAAAATGGTCTCCCGAGCAAAGAAGGTCCTCTGAAAGATACTAGTATAGTACTATGTAGTTCTAGGTGCAGCAGGCAAGCGCATCAGTGCTAAAAGTCCTGTTACATTGAGTCAACAAGAAAACAAAAGACGTGGCTCAGTGGTAAGAGTCAGATCGCTTTCTGAACTATCAGTCAGCTAATCCTGGTCCTGTGGAAGCTCGAGTGCCAGCAAAAAGGGCAAGAGGTGGAACCAACGTGTGGACGCAGCGGAAGGTCAAACATGCAAAGGAGCAACATTCCGAGTGAATACGACATGGTCTATTGTCGCCTGGGTAATCCGAAAGAACCAGTGTTAGCAGAGTATCCTCGTCCCTCATACAGTAGCTCCCACATCGACTGCAAAGCAAGGCGGGACATGGGTACGAACGAAGGCATGCGTATTTATCAACAACGCGACTGAAACTGGCATTTAAATACTCGGAGTCTTCCAGTGGAACGGCCAGTACCATTGTGATCGGGAGCAACCAGACGGCCAGCGCAAGTCTCATAATGCTAGATTCACTGCAGATGCGTATGTTTATTTTTTCCTTTTCAATCCTTGGTTATTCTTTCGCGGAACGCAATCTCACGTCGAAGACATGCAAGAGCGAAAGAAGAGACCATTTATACCCTTCCATCGTACGAAAGTGACTCCCACGACATCCAGGGATGGTGTGTGTAGATCAACATATGATGCTGCAACTTGGTAAAAACTTCAACAAAGAGATGGGCCATCCCATTGAGCAGCCGGCCGCCTGGCAGGTCCTTTGTAAACAAGGAAATGAGGCTGTATCCGACGTCAGACAACCACTCATGCTAGAGCTGTACACCTGACGTTGAGGCATAGACGACGCCTCGTCAACAAAGATATCATCCCTACCAATGTCAGTGGAGAGGTGAGTAGCGCAGCCAAGCTCAATTACGGGATAATTTCCAGGATGGTATCTGCCACAAGCGCGGGAACAGGGCATCCGTGAGCCCCCTTCTTGGCCAACAGAGATGGAGAGCCCAATGTGGAATAAACATTAACGTCACATTCTCGACCCACGCTATCGATACATCTGCTTATTATGTTACCACCGTTCGTCGTTCAGCCCGAGGCACAGAGTATCTGAGGCCTGAGAACCATGGCTGAACACCGTGTCGTAGCTGTCCACCCAGGGGCAGGTTGAGCTCGATAATATTCCTCGTAGTACATAGTACTAGTCGTACAAGTACTCGTAGATAACACAGATAACAGGACAAAGAAACTCAGTGATATGCTCAGACAATAATGTCGACTGATAGTTCTGCTCCAAGCTGCGGCGCAGATCCTCCCAGTGGCTCTAAGCACAAACCAACTTCTCAAACGCTCTCGTCATCGTGGTTTTGCTCAGAGAGAGGGAGGTCGGCTTCGGATCTAACTTAGTTAGGCTAATCCGAGCTTAGTCAGGGCAAGTTAAGCAAACCAAGCAAACAGCCCTTGACGTCTCGTTCTCTGCCTGAGCTGGTGCACAACCGACTTCAACAACCTCTCGACAAGCCAAAATACGGAGCACTACTCCTGCTAGAATATCACGCAGGGCTTACTAGTATACACTTCTTGCTTGAACATGGGACAAGAAACTAGCGTGGCGGGGATCCGCATGCTCTGGACTAAGCCCTTGCCGAAGAGCCAGCCTTGATGAGACAATGGAAACGACCTGAAAGCCATTCGTGTGACATTGCGACGGCCCTGATATCGAGCGCTTGGACGAATGGCAACTGCGTGCTACCGTACTGCTCTGATTTGACTGCCTTCTTTCATACCGAAAGGCGGCATGGTGACATCTGGCAAGCCTCGTTGGCCATGGAATATCCCGAGGATGCCACTCTCCTGGACGGTAGACCCGAAATATAGCCCGACACTAATACACCAAGACGAAACAGGGCATTTTTCAGGGTCGGAGACAAACAGCAGATGCTGTATCTGGATTTAGGTTTCGGAACGACATTCTCTTTGGGGAAAGGAAAGGGCATGATTCGAGCAGGCCAGGAAATTTGAATGGCATCGCTGCAGGTGAAATGGATAATCAGGAAACGCCCATAGTGTGCTGCGAAACGTTTAGAACCGATGCCTGTCTCGATCCGTTTTGAGCATTAACGAAAGGCCAGCAGACGCTTCCTAGGCGATATTACAAGATACCCCCAATTGCGAACAGGCTTTTGAACTTTCAGTGTTTGCTTGCAGATTGCCTTGCCCTGGCAGTCTTCCGGGGATTGTGCTTGAACGATTATCTCTGGTACTGTCTAACATTCTAGAGATGAAGGTTACGGGAGTGTCGTCACTGTAGGAAGGTCGTTGTCCTCTTCCGGTTGTTCCTGCTCTTGAGGAAGCCTCACTCCTTCCCCTTGATCGACCTAACTGTTATATTCCCGAAGCAACAGATGCACCAACAACATCCCCATTTTGTTCAAACTCCTGTTCTTTTCCAGAATTCGAATCTCTTATGTTATGTCTTATGCAGTGTCTCCTGAAGTGTTCCGTTAGCCTTGTTAATCTCGGTATTTTACGGGCTCGGATATTTTCTCATCTTCTGTTCCACTTACAAAAGGCGAAACCCTTCGCCTTCAGCATCCTATGTCTCGTCAACATCATATGTCTGTGGATCTCCCCGAGGATTTCTCAAGGTGCGATGTCCCCCTTCGCCCCATATCTCAAGGGGCCGAACAGTTCCCACTGCCCGCGATGGAGAGATTCTTCCAAGGATCTCGCTGCCAGCATGACACAACTCTATTTGGAAGCTTTGGATGGCCTTTGCATCCCCTGGAAAGCGAGAGCCCCCCACCGGCACAGAACCGGGGGAAAGCCGAGAACACGAAAAAAGCCAAAAGTATGAGAGAAGAGATACAAGAGTCTGACAACTGGGATAAGCTCCCTTTCAGTTTCCGCACATGGAAGAAGTGGCGGATTTTGTGTGTTGTGTTCCTCGTGCAAGTCTCCATGAACTACAACGCTAGTGCCTATGCGAATGCCGTGGACGGAATCTCAAAGGAATTCGACATCACGCATGCAAAAGCTCGTCTGGGTCAGATGATATTCCTCGTCGCGTATGGATTCGGATGTGAGGTCTGGGCTCCGTGGAGTGAGGAACTGGGTCGGCGGCCTGTGATGCAGGTCAGTCTTTTCCTGGTCAACGCGTGGCAGATTTTATGTGGCCTGGCAACCAACTTCCCCTCGATTCTGGTCGGACGCGCCCTTGGTGGGCTGTCATCAGCCGGTGGCTCGGTTACCCTGGGAATGATTGCAGATATGTGGGAACCAGATGAACAGCAGTTTGCCGTGGCGTTTATCGTCCTTTCGTCCGTCGCCGGGTCGGTTGTGGGACCAATCGCAGGGGGCTTCATCGAAACTCGACTGCACTGGCGATGGAATTTCTGGATCCAGCTCTATATCGGCGTAGCTGTACAGCTTGCCCACTTCTTTCTGGTACCGGAAACCAGGTCAACAACTTTGCTGGACAGAATTGCAAAGAAGCAGCGCAAGGATGGTGTCGCTGATGTCTATGGTCCTGGGGAGATCCGTGGCTCTGGTTTCACATTTAAAGAGCTCTGTGTCATTTGGGCCCGCCCTTTCAACATGTTCTTCCGAGAGCCAATTGTCCTGTTCCTGTCTCTTCTCAGCGGATTCAGCGATGCCCTTATCTTTTCGTTCCTCGAATCGTTCCAGCCAGTTTTCCGGCAGTGGGGATTTGGCAAGATTGAGATTGGCCTGGCGTTCATCCCGTAAGCAGGAGCAGGAATGGACTTCTGACTCCTTTCTTGCCTAGATGCGCTGACTTGAACCATAGAATTATGATTGGATACTTTGTCGGTTATTTTGCATTCTTACCCGTGATTGCTAAACATCGCAGGATCCTGCGTACGAATCCAAACGGCCTGGTACCTGAGGCGCGCCTGTGGCTGCTTCTATTTAGTGAGGCTTGAGCACAATAACAATGCTAGACTAAACATCCAACTAACTGATTGATGCTTTTTTTTTTTTCATTGCAGCGGCTCCTCTTGAAACCATCGGCCTGGCTGGTTTCGCGGCCACCAGTCTGGGTCCACCTGAGATCCATTGGATAGGACCCATGTTCTTTGCCACACTCATTGCCATCGCAAATGTAGGAATTCTGCAACCGAAGCTGGAGATGGACGGCCCTCCAAGATATACATAGTCCAGCTAACAAAGGGTCTAGTATGCTATCTATATGGCGACGATCGATTACATGGTTGCCAGTTACGGGCCATATTCAGCATCCGCCACTGGGGGCAATGCGTTGGCTCGAGACTTGCTTGCCGGCATTGCCGCTCTATACTCCACGCCCTGTGAGCCAAAGGCTACTTTTTTCTCCACATGATAGTATATTTTTGCTGACTGCTGGTGAGAAGTGTATGAAAGGTTTGAAGGAAGGTTGCAACTGGTCATACCTTCGGCGTTACTTGGGGGCATCGCTCTGCTCGTCACCATCCCCATCTACATTTTCTATTGGAAAGGTGAAACCATTCGTGCTAGATCGAAGTTTGCACAGCAACTTGCCAGCGATCGTGAGATCTCCAAGGACCGCCGAATTCGTCGGGAGCGGGAGCAGAAATCAAAGGTGGGTAAAGAAGTTTGATAAGCGGTCCCGGCAGTCGTATTCTTGGGAGTGTAGAGGTGGCGTTGGTCGGCGACATCCTCTGATATTCTTAGCCATACCGGGTGCGACGGCGGTCTCTTTTTGATTTGTACAAATCCGGCATGGGTTCACACTTGATCACTTCTCCTTGTTACAAAATAGTATATATTAGACTGATTCTGCATTGAACGTCGTTAGTTTTTGGTCATTCTTGGTCAATGCCATGGTCCCTGAGCGCCACGTCGAACAGGTTGACGAGCAAAACTACGATGACCACTACCACCACTACTTACCTCACTTTCCTCTGCGAGCAAGATCCAGAGATTGCGCGCGGTAGGTTGGCGGTCATGGCGGCCAAAGTCGACGTGGACGTCAGGTCTGGGACTTGATGTCAAAGGCAACTCGTTCTACGCATGCCCTGCTTCGACCCGCACATAGATATTCCGCCAAATCTGGGATTCTACCCTTGGTGATGACAATCCACGGCAGGCTCTTCAAGGGCGTCTTTTGAGTGAGATTTCAAAAGACCCTCTGAAGGGAAAGGTCCAGTCTAAGATGAGAAGCTCGGACAGCTGCTTCCTTGAAGTTCCTTGGGACAAATAAGCTGCGATTGAGTGTTGCAGCATTCTGCATTTTACAAACCAAACACGATATTTAAATAACAACTCGTGACCAAAAGGAAAAGAAAAACAGAAAGAAAGGTGGGATCGAGTCATGGAGAAAGGTAAAGAAACAATTTGCTTCGATATATGCGGGGTTGAGCCACAACTCCGTGTGAGAAATTCAGTCCTAACAAGCGAATACCGTCCCAAAGAGGCCGTATGCACCAGTATATTGCAAATGGTTCTCTGATGCAACACGATTTAGGACCACAGGCCAAAGGGGTTAGGTCTTTTTTGCTTGCTTGGACAGTCTATTCGGCAGCATCCAATATGGAGGGAATTGGGGCCGCAGAGCTCGTTCTCTTGTTTGAATCAGAGACACCCCATGAACGCCGTACTAGGTAGCCTAGTACTTTGGAGTCTCCTAGAACCGTTCATCTGCCTACGACTACTCCGAGGTAGTGGTAGTCTGTAGTATGCAGTAGTACATACTACTGTCTTCACCCGTGGGGTTGCAGAGCTAATGTTCCCGGGCGGGTCAGCACATCCCAGCGGACTGCTTTTGTTACCAGCAAAAAAAAGGGGACTTCTCTGCGCAACTCGACGCCTCGACTGCAGGAAGAGTCATCACCGGTCCGACGGGAGAGAGCTTTCATCAAGCATTGGACGGTTCCCCGCTGATCTGCATGCACGAACGTTGCACGGCCAGGGGAGATCGTTGGCGTTGGCGTGGGGTTTCTGGGCAGATCGGCAGTGCTTTTTGACGAGAGACATACCAAAGCGCTGACCCGCAGCCCCTTTGGCCTATGCAGGAATGTTGCATGCGTCTGCGGGGAACGGGCGCGCAATGGCCTGAGGGCTTTAAATCGCCTTAACCCCAGCGTCCCTCTGCCGGTTGTGTGATTCCAGATGACGCCTTCCGTAGGTTGAGCTGCCCTTTTCTTGCTATCGCGATTGATCACGATGAAGCTCCATTTGGGACGGCAGACAGCCGCCCTTGCAGCTGCGTTGCTCGCCATCAGCAGCAGGGCTCACGAAAAGGAGGATGTGCTCAACTTCATCAACCCGCTTATCGGAACGACCAATGGGGGTTCGTGAGATTTTTCAAAATCCCCCTTGTTCTAGAAATTGAATCCGACACATGCTCACTCGAACGATTCTGTTCAGGGCACGTATTTCCCGGGGCATCGCTACCATTTGGTCAGTCTTGTTTCAGGATAGTAGAGTACATGCTTTGAAAAAGGACCATCTGTGCTAATGGTCATCAAGGCATGGCCAAGGCTGGTGCCGATACCAATGGCGAGAATCAAGGCGGTTTCGACTCTGCAGCCCATCTGGTGACTGGCTTCTCGCACATGCATGACTCGGGAACTGGAGGAGTACGTCACTGCCCATCTCCAATTAGTAGTTCGCAAGTTCAACTCCTCACATGCCTGCCTCGACTATGGCTGACTCTGGCAGTCCGCATCGTTGGGCAATTTTCCCATCTTCGCGCAGTCGAACTGTCCCGACGACGACATTGAACAGTGCAAGTTCACCCTAAAAGACCGCGGCGTCAACTGGATCAAGAACTCCGTCAAAGCTCGTCCAGGTTACTTCAGAATCACCCTGGAGAACGATATCCAGGCAGAGATGACAGTCACAAACCACAGCGCTTTGTACAGATTCACGTTTCCAGACACGGCGCACCTTAGCCCTGTCATCTCAGCAGAGCTGTCTGATCTGGTGAAACGGCGACCTGGAAATCTCTCCGTTGAGCCAGACACCGGTCGCATGACGGGCAATGGGACCTTTGGCCCTAGCTTCGGAGAGGGCTCATACGTGCTTCACTTCTGTGCTGATGTTCAGGGGGCTGAGGTGCGTGACAGTGGCGTGTACACGGACAATGGAGATGTTATCGTGAAGGACAAAAACGGTGCCCATGACCAAGACGAGTCCACGGCAGGTGTGTTCGTCCGATTTCACGCACCGTCCGGTAATGGTACCCTCCTTGTCCGTATAGGAGTTAGTTTCATCAGCATTGAGCAAGCATGTCGGAGCGCTGAAAAGGAGCAGCCAGACTTTGATTTTGAAGGCACCGTCTCTGCAGCAGAGGATGCTTGGAGATCGAAACTCAGCGTTGTCGAAATTGACGCCGGCGGCGTCGACAGAGACATGCAGGTGATCTTCTGGAGCGGGATCTATCGAGCCATGCTCAGTCCGCAGGATTATACCGGGGAAAACGCACTCTGGGACAGCGACGAGCCGTACTATGACAGCTTTTACTGGTGAGTGCGCTCTCTTAAAGGCCAGTGCCCAATACCACTCAATGCATCTTCAAAGTTGACGTTTGTGCTGCCAGTATCTGGGACTCCTTCCGCATCATCCATCCTCTTCTCACTATTCTCGACCCTCACGCACAGACACTCATGGTCCGCACTCTGATTGACGTCTATCGACACGAAGGCTATCTCCCCGACTGTCGAATGTCACTATGCAAGGGTTTCACCCAAGGCGGTTCGAACGCCGACGTCCTCCTCACAGACTCCTTTGTGAAGGGCCTAACGTCGGGAATCGACTGGGAAACCGCGTACGAAGCCATGGTCAAGGACGCTGAAGTGACCCCCGAAAACTGGAGCGTCGAAGGCCGTGGCGGGCTGCAAAGCTGGAAGACGCTGGGATACATCCCCAAAGATGACACTGATCGCAATGGCAACGGGCCTTTTACACGGAGCGTATCGCGCACCGTGGAGTACGCTTATGACGACTTCTGCATCGCGCTGATGGCGAAGAAGCTGGGCGGTCGAGAGGACGATGTGAGGAAATATACCACCCGCTCCCGGAACTGGCGCAATCTGTTCCGCGAAGATCAGGCCTCCTCGATCAACGGCGAAGATACCGGGTTCGTGGGCTTCCTTCAGCCGCGATATATGAATGGCTCCTGGGCGTATCAGGATCCGACTGTCTGCAGCCCGTTGAATGACTTCCATGGATGCTATCTCAACCCCCAGGGGAAGGAGACGTACGAAGGAAGTCCGTGGCTATATACCTTGTGAGTCCTCGAAAATGTCAGGTAAAACCGTCTGTATCACTGCATATTCTGATCGGGTACCTACAGCTATGCACCACACGATATGGCTTCTCTAATCTCCACTCTCGGCGGCCGCAACGCCTTTACCTCGCGTCTGCAGTTCTTCCACGACTCTGGCATCGCGTACCTGGGCAACGAACCGAATTTCCTCCCCGTCTACCAGTACCACTATGCCGGCCGCCCAGATCTCTCAACCCGGCAAATCCACGCTTACATCCCGTCCATCTTCAACAACACCATTGGTGGATTACCAGGTAACGACGACAGCGGAGCAATGGGCTCATTTGTCGCGTTCGCGATGATGGGACTGTTCCCTGTTGCAGGACAAGATGTGTATTTGCTAACTGCGCCGTTCTTCAAAGAAGTTAAAGTGCGGAATGGGCTCACAGAAAAGACTGCAACAATTAAGTGTGTGGGTTTCGATCCAAGCTATGACAAAGTCTTTGTAAAGAGTGTAAAGCGGGATGGGAATGAATGGACAAAGAACTGGATTGGACATGATTTCTTTACAGAGGGTGGAGTACTGGAGATTGAAGTTGGGACGGAAAACGAAATTGGGAATTGGGGGACGAGGGAGGAGGACGTTCCGCCAAGTTTGGATCCCGAGGAGTAAGTTTTTGAGCCCGGTCCCTCACCGTGGCAGATCGACATTCCCAGGGATGGTTTTAGGACTGCCGTCCCTCATCCCAGGGGTACCAACTCCTTAGGTGGTTTGATATAACCGAGCAGGCCACGGTACTTCGAGTAAGTTAGCAAAGAGCAATGCAGCGTATCCATGTGAGAAATCACAGAAAAAGGACACCCACAAGAAAGTCTTTCCGCCTCAGCCGCGGTGTCAATTTCATCTCTCTCGTCTCTAAACCGCGTGTAAGCAGGAATGATAATATCTTGATACCAGTCACCGTCGTGCGCAGTAAGCTCCTTCCATTTCCAAGTGCCAACAATTTCCTGCTTCGGAACCTCCCGCAGACACACGTACTGGTCTTCATAAAACTCTATCGACTTTCCTTCCGGCACTGGAATCCCGTAATGCCGCATCTCCGCCGCGACATTCAGGATAGGCCTACCGTTTCGCACACGTGTCATGGGCTCAACGACAACGAGGTTCCTACCAGCTCTCCGTCTTTTTCTCTTGCTGTGGCCGCCGTTGCCATGAGTATCCACATCCAGCACCTGCAATTTACTCGGATTTGTCGTGAATCCCAAGAACGACGTCACGGCCATATTATTCGATCCAACAAAGCTATTCAACGTAGCCACGCGTGTTTCGCGCTCATGAAGGTACTCAATGGGTTTCTCTGCAAACAGAGACTGCCCCAAATGGGGCATATTCTCCACCGATAAGGATTCAGATCTCCAGAGCCGGAGCAGGGGGAGGTTGAAGGATGCTTGCGACGGGTGTGCGGTCCAGGAGTGGATTTTGTTTTCGATCATGCGACTCCTGTCCATGCAATGCCAGCGGCCCTCGAGGAAACGAGAGACCGTGAGCGGCCCTATGGGCTGGGGCGTGTAAGGCATTGTCTGTGGTTCGTGCGAGGATGAAGAAGATCAATAGAATCTGTAGTAAATATGACAGAATAGTTTAGCGAGTGAATCTGCACTGATGACCGGTATCAAGAAAGGAGAGAATGCAGGGGCAACTAATGTATCTTGCCGTGAGCAGAAATGTGGGATGCTATTTCCTTGACCGAGATTAACTGCACTTTCCGACCGGGAAAGGCTAAGTAGCGACCAGAATATGTTGGTATGGACTTCCGTCTACTTGGTTTATTTCACGACTATGGCGAGAACCAGCAGAGATACTCATGGTATATAAAGAATTGACGCAGGGATGGAAGGGGAGCCTCACCTGGAAGAACATGTGCAACATGGGGAATGAAGCAATTGGCCGTCCAAAGAGTGGCAATGATGTGAGCGTCGTGCTCCCAAGTTTTGATCCCCACGGATTTCTCCTACAGCTGAGTAGGAACTCGGTTTCTTTTGTCTTCACGCATCCATTGTCTTGCTTCTGGCTGTCTGTGGTATACCAAAAGAGAATCCTGCTTCACTGATAAAAGCATAACAAATAAAAACGGACCACAAACGTAAGATAATATTACAATGATAGTACACGCCTCATAATCAGACACACCAGAAAGCAAAAAAAAAGGGTCGAGCTTAGGTGTACACAGAAACAGGTTATGGGCTACATAAGCCAACACCAAATGAAGTGGTCAGCGGGAGACAGTTCAACCGCGTAAAGGTAAACAAAGAAGAATGGGGTAGAGAATATGGCTAAGCTCTGGTATCAAAAGGGAAGGATAAAACCAAGATCGAAGTGAAGATATGTCAGGCATGCTGAAGAACATGAAGAAAGTATCCAAGATGCTACTCAAGATTTCCCAGATAGGACATGGAGGAGGGAAAAAAAAGATGGCGCGGGTAGTTGAATCAAAGGAGGATAATCAACTATCCAGAAAATTGAGGGCGTGGGGTGCGTCAATGCAAGAATGGAAAAGGGATAGGCTCTCGCAAGTATGATCAGAGATCCAAAGAGTCATACATGGTGCATTATTTCGCATCAACAACACTGGTTGAAGTATTCCGCCTCGTCCAGCTGAAAAATCCTCCCGGGCTCGGAGTCGGCATTGGAGATCCAGCATTCGATGCCGCAGACTGATTTGGCGGGGTGACGGTGATATTTGCTCCACGTCCGCCTCCGCCGCCGCCTTCAAGACCCGGATTCGCGGTCGTTCCTGATGGTGAGAGGCCAGCGCGTGCTACTATTTTGCGCAGCGTTTCAAGCTTGGCTTTGACCTCTTCGAGTTCCTGGCGTGCTACGGCTTCCGCTGTCTTGGCGTTAACGAGTTCAACAAGGAGGCTATCTTCGTCCGCTTGCTGGTATGCTTCCGTCGAGATGATCGTGGGTGCGCCAAGGCTGCTGCTGCGTTTATTAAAGGTTGGGGTTGAAGGCGTGGACGTAATGGGCGTGGTATGGACTTTTCCAAGCTTCAATTCGCGCAGACCACCAGTCGTGGAGGACGAGTCTCTGTTGCTTTCCGTGGCGGATGAGCCCCGGCGGTCAGCGACGGATGTTCGCGAACGGAGTTCATGGATTGTGCGCTCAAGACGCTGCTTTTCGTTGTAGGACTCTTGGATCCGCTGGCGGGCTTCACGCAGTTCCTCCCTCAGTCGAGAATGCTGTGCTTCGTGTTCGTCGATGGTGCGGCTGAGATTCAGGCAGCGGGTTGCTTCGATCTCGTACTTCTCTTTCCACATGGCCACGTCCTCGCGGAGCTGCTGTTTGGTCTGCATGCCAGAAAGACGTCGGGACGAGCGGGTTGAGAAGCGGCTCGTTGCTTTGGTGATGAGTTCCTGATTTGTGTCGTCGGTCGGCTGCTGTTTGATGTATTCCAGCATGGATGCAGCCAGTTTCTGATCTTCTTCGCGCTCCTCGCGCTCTCTTTGGAGTTCCTTGGCCAGGGCCGCTTGCTCTCGCTGCAGGTCGGACAGGGCCATTAAGAGGTCCTCGATTTGGGTGTGCAGATCTTTGTCTTTGTTGTAATGCATCGGTCTTGCCTTTCGCTTCGATTCGACGGACGATACTTCCGTTGGCGCGGTGCTGACGTCCGACGTGGTCTCGAAAGAATTGAGGGTCGATGCCATGCTCTGCTTAGATGGAGTGCGACGGACGGCTGATCCGTTGGACGGGGTACCGGGACCAGAGCTCAGATGCATGGACTTGGTCGAATTTGCGCTCGAGCCGGCCCAGAGGCGACCCAAAAAGCGTGATGCTGCGGCCTGCATCTGCGGAAAGTTGATTCCCTGATTTGTGCCCTGAGATTCCTTGTAGCTCTTTTCGAGGGCTTGCAGGCTCTCACGCGTTACGAGGGAAGTCAGAGACACAAAGTCGTTGACGAGGTCATCAGCATTACAGTTGTAACTAGAGAATCTAGTCAGCACTGGCTCAACTCGATCCCCATGCGGGTGGTGTCCCTTACGTATCCCACATGCTCCTGGACAGCAACAGTTGCATCACATCCTCAAACTCGTGACAGTCAAGAAGCTTCTTCTCATTCCGTTGCATGAGCGACAGTGCGACCCGCATCAGTGTTTCGCAGGCACCCTCGAGAAGAAGAACGTCGTAGATGCGGAGAAGCATGGGGAGAGGGCAGGTAACGGCAAAGAACGAGAGGAACCACTGTGATACGTAGACCGGCTCAATTTTCAACGCCTCCAGATGGGCATGGAGAGTCGGAAGGTGGCGCGAGAGAAGGGTCTGGAATTGGTAGATGCGGAGATGAAGTCCTGACAGGGTCGGAAGGAAGCAAGATCGTAGATCGTAATGGTCCATCAGCCTGCCCGAATGTTGTTAGCTTGCTCGACAATCCAACCGTCGGGATATAAATCACAGTGACGTGACACAACACACCTGACAAGAACGCAAAAGGAGTCCGCTTCGCTCATGTGCATCAACAACGGTCCCACGACGAACCCCAATCCCTGGCAGTAACCAATCTTCGTGTCGTAGAGACTGAAGCATTTCAACACACGGGCCAACATCTGCTGGCCCTCCCCGTTCGGATCCTTGAACATGTCCACATTGGGCCAGCTCCTCCCAATATCCTTGCCAATGATGCCCTCGTAGGGGCTGGTTTCACCACAGAGTCGCTCGAACTCCTCGTGCAGCGCGTTATCCCTCGCCCCGGCGATGCTCGGCCATACCACACCTCTCAGAGGAGGTGGTACACCAGCGCGGATCTTGTTGGAGGTCAGGGTGGGTAGTTTTTGGGCTGTCCGTGGGTAGTCAGCGACGAGGGCGGCCCAGAACTCGAGCTCGGTCATATGAGGCGTCGGCAGCTGCGAGAACCGCACAGAGGAACGGGGGTCATTGACCAACCTCTTCAGCTGTTGGATCGACGGCGGGCGAGACTTTTGGCGACGATGGGTCTTGTTGAGTGCTGACTTGGGATCTGTGGCCAGGGCATTGTTCTCCTGTTCTAGTCTTGCGAGGAGCAGTCGTGTGGACTGAGAACGTCAGCAAGACCATTTTGCTACACGGGAGGACGTAAAGAAAAAAAAAACATAAAAAAGCGTCCATCTTACCTCGTCGTCAGGATCGGCCTTGGACTCCAACTCCTCGGTTTTCTCCAGCTCCACCCAATCAAGATCCTGTTCTCTGCTGCCATCGGAGCTCCTCGACGCGCGTGAAGAGGGTCTGGTCGAGGATACCATCGAGTTTCTTCTGGAATTGGTGCGGTCGTCCTCGTCGCCGTCGTCGTCGCCGTCGACTACCGAGTGTCTCTTGTCACAATCCAGCCACCCCACAGAGTACTGGGATGCCCTCCGGTCGGGATTATCATCTTCACTGAAGCTGGTCCCACTGCCAGACAGAGGCACAGTCACCATTGAGTCTGTCGGTCGTTCCGTGCGTCCGTCATCCTGGCGTTCCTCCACTGGCGATATCGGCGTGTCTGGGGCCGGCTCAGGAGGAATATGTGTCTGGGGCTCCATGTCGACGAAATCGTAACCGTTTAACCGCAGTCTCAACACAACGTTAACCAGGCCAATTCAACATGAAATACGGTGTAAAAATATCCCTTTGGTCAGTAACTGTTCATAGAGTCACGCGTCGACGCGGTGGTGAGGAAGAATGCTGGGGTGACAAAAGGGGCTGAACAAGAACGAGCGGCCAACGTGCAAACGGTCGCCAGCGAGCGAATGCAAGGATCCGAAGACCAGAAAAAGGAGCGTAGGGTTCGCAACAGCACAGGCCACGGCGAAACCTCTCCAGCTGTGCCAGATAACAGTCAGAACTGAGTCTCAATGGGTGGTGGTTTGTCGTTAGTTGAAAAGAGGGACCTCGCGGATTGATGGGCCCAGCAATTAAGGGGTAACGGCGACGATCAGCTCAAACGCCGGGGGGCGGTCGAGTCCTGGCTTAGTCAGGCTTGGCGTGCGGATTTTTAGTGGCCATCGGCGTGGTGATCGGCGGCATCATCGTTTGTGGTGGTCTTTCCTCGCGCCTCTGATCGACAGACATCCCACCTCTGTCGTCTCTTTTTACCCTTTCGTTGCGCATGCAATTCATGATGGCGTTGCTTCTGCTGTCTTGAGGCCTCTAGCATACTGCTTTGACTCCAGCTTTGCTCTTTCTGGATTCTTCCGCCGCGTCATACCATTCAGATGCAGACGATGTACTTCATTCGATGTACTGCTATATCAATCCAGATATTATAGTCCTCTCTTACCTACCAGAAAGCGTGGCAAGGAGGGCCAGTTGAAGGTGGAACGGCTATCAAGTCGTCATGGAGGAATTCCTGAGTGGAAGAAAGGAACCTGTGAGTGAGATTGCTATCTATGCCAGGAGTTTAGCCCTGCAGCGCCATCCTTGCGCGGGTTCTCGTCCCCCTGTCCTGGTTGGGCTCGGTTCATCTGCCAGGTCCTGGATCGGGTCGAGTGGATATCAGCTGTTTTTGTGTCTACTCCGTCATTTTCTCTTCAAAAGTTGACTACTTTTTTTTTTATCTGCTTGAAGCTGACTCCCTCTCTTTGTGATTAGGACATAGTTAGCCCCTTTGTTCATTGTCAGATGGCTGCATGATAGTATGTACGTTGAGGCAACCTACACCAGAAATGACGGCGCCCAGTTAGGCTATCTTCTCTGAAGAGAATACATTGCCTGCACGCACAGAGTCGATTCGTCGACAAGGACTCTTCCCTGACTCAGTCCTCCTCCAGCACTTTGAAACAGCGTGAAATTGTCCAGTGGTTTTGGGCCGTAATTCTAGCTGGATATCTCCCCGCCATTTCCACCCCTCTACCCGACGATCCCGCGCGGCGCCAAACGCACTTGCTCCACCTGCGCTCACTACTGAAACAGCCGGTGGTGCTCACGACCAAGCGACTGGTCTTAGAGTTTCGTGAGGTGGAGGGGCTCCGTCTGCACGATGTCGAGTCTCTTCAGCAGTCACATCCTCCTGCTGTCGAAAATGATGCCCCAATTCAGTTCATAGGGGCTGAAAAGTCGGTGGAGGACGTGGCGGTCCTCATATTGACTTGATGAAGCACGCGGGTTGCAAAGGCGGTGCCTCTGCGACACGGTCAGGTCCTCAGGGCGATCTGGGGCAAAAGTACCTTTCATGGCACCGTGCCTGGCGATGTCTTTCTCAACTGGGTCGGTCTGGACCACGTTGCTAGCTTGACCGAGATTCATTTACACCAGTACGGTCGCATTCCCAGCATAACCATCTCACAAGCCGTTACATACTACTGACTCTTTTTCGTGACTTGCTAGTGAGCCTGGGCAGCGATCAGGTCCATGTTCCTGCATCGGAGCTCCTTCGCGATCCTCTGCAGTTCGTTCGATTGCTGGACACCCACAGAGTGGCCTATACTCTTGCGAACCCAACTTCTTCCTGACCAAAGTCCGCGACAACCTGATGACGAATCCCAGCTTCACAGCCGATTTGTCGAGTCTCAAGGCGTTGATCTCGGGTGGCGAGTCGAATGTGGTGGCGACTTACGACGAGCTGGCACGCGAGCTTCGTCGCCTGGGTACCATTTATGACGAGGTGATTCGCCCCGGCTTTGGGATGACGGAGACATGCGCGGGATGCATCTATTCTCGGGCGTGCCCGTCATACGATCTTGCTCGGTCTTTCGAGTTTGCCAGTCTAGAGTCCTACATCCCGAAGATCGATATACGCGTCATGAACATCACAGAACCGAGAAGACCGGCAGCTACCGGCGAATTTGGAGAACTCCAGGTCTCGGGTCCCGTCGTATTTGATCAGTATTACAATGCTCCGACGACAACCAGGGACTCCTTCACCTCGGATGGCTGGTTCATCACGGGAGACTTGGCTTGGATCGACGATGTTGGCAACTTGAACCTGACGGGCCGGATCAAGGACACCGTGATTATCAATGCGTCAAAGCTGGAGACGACTGTCGAGCAGGAAAGGGTTGCCGGCCTGGTCCCTCGTGCACGTTGGTTTTCCCAACGCGTGCTCCAGGCTGGGCGACCGAGGATATCGCCGTCGTCTACCTGCCGGCGTATGTCCCCACGGATCATCATGCAAGATTTGAAACGACAAGGACCATTTCCAAAACTCTGGCGCTCATGACGGGCAGGAAACTTGCACACATCATCCCGCTACCACCGTCAATGCTGCCGGAGAAGTCGTCGCTGGGCAAGATTTCACGCACCAAGGTGCGGGGGCGCTGGAGAGCGGCGAGTACGCGTCGATTGAGCACGAAGACCAATTGCTTCTCGCGCGCTACCGCCAAATCAAGTGGCGCAATGCAGAAACCGTGACCGAAAGACGGTGCAGAAGGTCTTAGCCGAGCTGCTCAGAATGCCCGCCGATGAAATTAGCATGGATGCTTCCATTTTTGACTTGGGTGTCAGCTCATTGAATCTGATTCTTCTATGGTCCATGATACAGAAGGCGGTGGACGCCACGGTTGAGATTCCCGACAGAGTGAGTAATCAATTAACATCAACCCACTCAAGACAATCTCCTCCCCCCCCCAAAACCTTCCAGCAATATCGAAACGTAACTCATCGCTGGACAGACCAACTGTCGGCGCGGTCACGGCGTCAATCGACTCACTACTGTCGCGGACGACTCTGTACACCGCTGTTGTGCCGCTGCAGACACACCACTCCGGTGGTGGCAACGCACCTTTGTTCTTTATCCACCCGGGAAGCGGCGATATCCTCGTCTTCATCGCCCTTGCCGAGCACTTTTCATCCCGACCTGTCTACGCGCTTCGCACGCGAGGCTACAACCCGAACGAACGCCCCTTCGACTCCATCGCCGAAACCGCGGCGACGTACGCCGCGCAGATCCACCAGACGCAGCGGGAGGGCCCCTACGCCATCGCGGGGTACTCGCTGGGCTCGACCCTGGCCTTCGAAGTGGCCAAGCTGCTTGAGGAGCAGGGACAGGAGGTCCGGTTCCTCGCCAGCATCGACTACCCGCCGCACATCGCGCAGTACGTACGCGGGCTGAACTGGACCGACGTGCTACTGCGCATTGCACTGTTCCTTGAGCTGATCGACGAAAAGACCATGGCGGACACGACCGCGTACCTGCACTCACTCGACCGCCGCGACTATGCGCTGGCGCACATCATGGCAATCAGCGACCTCAAGCACTCACGATCGACACCACGAGTCTGGCCCTTATCAGCGACATGGCAGAGACCTTCCGCTCCAGCGTCGAGACGTACGAGCCCGTTGGCACGGTGCGGTGCCTGGACGTGTTTGTTGCGGAAGGCCCGCCGGCGTATGCGGCTCGCGATCGGGAGGACTGGCAGTACAACAAGCTCGGGCGCTGGGCCGACTTTTGCCGGACGGAGGTCGAGTTCCACGAGTGTCCGGGCAGCCACGCTAGAATGCCCAACAGTGAGTATGTGGCTGGCTTTGCGAAGATCTTCAAGGCGGCGATGAGGCGCAGGGGCGCTTAGACGATCAAACAGCGAAGAACGAACTAGCAGTTTATATACAAGTCCATGAAGTGACGAAAGATAGCAAGGTACATACATATACAAATATACAAACGCATTTATCCACTGCTATATACCTAGCAATCATGATCCTCCATCAACAGTAACTACCTTAACAGGTTGCTGTTGTTCGCCGTCGAGGGCGAGTCCTTCGCACCCGGCACTAGATGAGCGTCATCGTCCTCGTCGTCCGCCACACGCACCCATTTGCCATCAACATACATGTGCGTCACCACGCTGATGTCCTCCGTGACGTTGATGGTGAAGTCCCCCCGATGGGACGAGCGGGGTCCGCCCCGGCGGCAATGCGCGTGTCCACCTGGCTGCCGCTGCCGCTGCCCTTTCCTTTGCCTTTGCCCCCGTAGTAGTAGGGACGTTATGTCGTATGTAGTTCCTACATACCCTCTTCCCAACGCAAAAGTGACAGCCAGAAAGAACTTCTTGCGGTTCGACAGGTTGAGCTTCATGACCAGCCGGAGCGGCGAGACAAAGATGATCAAGTCCATCACAAAGTTAAAGGACGTATTGAAGAGGCCAAAGTTGCTGAAGTCGATGCAGGTGCCGCCTGCTTCTGGGTTCCAGAGAGCCTCGAGCGGCCGGCACTGCAGACAGCTGACCAGCACAATGGCGACGGCATTGAGGGCATTGACCACGAAGAGGAAGCAGACCCAGTAGCAGAAGATCTGCTGCGGGAAAATGGCGATGTACAGGGCGAGGATGCTGCACTTGACGAAGGCGGTGGCCACGCCGTACAGGATCGGGTTCAGTATGTTGAGCGGCATAGCCCGATCGAAAGTCGTATGTTAGCCTCCTAGCGCCCAATGCCAGTTCGACATACACACCTGAAAGGCGTCTCCAGCAGGCACACGTCGGCCGGGTCGGTGATGAGAATCATCTGCCTCCCGGCGCCATAGCGAGTCGACAAGGGAGTCGACAAGGCGAAGACGGGGCAGAACGCGATGAAAAAACGCCTGTTCGCACGACGAGCCCATCAGCAAACCTCGTGTTCTCTATCTGGCTGTCTGTCTGTCTGTCTGCGAGGCACCAGATCTGAACACAGCACAAACCACTGAGCTGACGACCAAGTGGTCGCTGACGACGAGTCGCCGGTGCGTCTGGAGTCGACCAGACCCATTCCCTCCCCCCCCCAAGCGACTCTTAATACATATGCGCATTTATCAATTTATCTCACAGTGTGCTCATCTGCCGCAGCCGCCCCATAAAACCTCTCCACGGCCCTCGGTGGTGAAGCCTTCCCTGATACGACGCTCTCCCGGTTGGTCGCAGATGCCAAGGGACTTATCGATGCAACGACCAGGATTAAATCTGTGGTCGACATCTCGCGTAATCTTGGTTCTGCCTGGGGGATTGGGATGCGTGCTCGAGATTTAACTCCCCAAGTGATACATAAAGTTATCCCTGAGAAGGGTAATCACGTTGAGCGAGGGACGAGTTATGCTTGTCGTTCGCTGCCACCTCCCATCATCGAGCTTGACAGGGCAATCAGCAAGATTACGACCATGGTGATGACATCCTGGATCGTCTGGGCTTCGACTGCCCTCATCGGCTACCTCGTATACCACCAGTCTGCTGCTTTCACCCAGAAGAGGCGGCGCAAGAGGCTGCCGCCAGGCCCCAAACCGCTTCCCATCCTGGGGAACATGAGAGACCTGCCCCCCAACGACGGCACGCCCGAATACCAGCACTGGCTCCAGCACAAGGACCAGTATGGCGGCATCAGCTCGGTGACGGTGCTGGGCATGACGCTCGTCATCATCCACGACAAGAAAGCCGCGCACGAGCTGCTGGAGACGATGTCCAGCAAGACGTCAGGACGCCCGACCAACATCATGGCCAACAAGCTGTGCGGCTACGAGTCTATCGTGCTGTGCCAGGGCTACACGCCCACCTTCCATCGCTGTCGCCGGTACCTGCACCGCGAGCTGGGGACAAAGGTGTCGGCCGCGCAGTTCCGCGGGGTGCAAGCGATTGAAGTCAACCGACAGCTGGTACGTGCGCTGAACGAGCCAGGGAAATGGCTGGAGCACTTTAAGACGTGAGTTTTGGCTAGTTTGCGCCGGGAAATAGCCGTGAGAGATAGAACTCTGATCGCAACAGCAGCACCGCAGGTGCGACCGTTCTGAGAATGGCTTATGGCTATATCATCGAGCCCCATCAACCCGACCCCTTGGTGGACCTGACCGAGAGGATGATGGCCGAGTTCTCCCTCGCCGCGGTTCCCATGGCCTGGGTCGTGGATCTCATCCCGCCTCTCCAGTATCTCCCTGAAAGCTTCCCCGGCGCGACATTCAAAAAGACCGCTCGCAAGTGGAGGAAGTCCATCCAGGCAACTGCTTATATTCCGTACCGATTCGTCCGGCGTCAGATGGCTGCTGCCTCGACTACGAGTGCTCCAACTTACCGCCCATCATACGTATCCAAGCTTGTCCAGCAGCTCAAGAAGGGGGACGAAGAAGAAGGACACAGACAGAACGTCACGCTGGAACCAGAAGATGAGCAGGCAATCATCTGGACCGCCGCGAGTCTGTACGGAGCGGCCGCAGACACGACCGTGATCACACTCACCACCTTCACGCTGGCGATGATCCAATTCCCACATGTACAGCGCAAGGCGCAGGAGGAGATCGACCGCGTCGTCGGCACCGGCCGCTTGCCCAGCTTCGACGACCGCGACCAGCTGCCGTACGTCAACGCCGTGGTCAAAGAGGCCCTGCGCTGGTGGCCCATTGCCCCCATGGGCTTCCCCCACACAGCCACGGAGGACATCGAGTATAGGGACCTGCACATCCCCAAAGGTGCATTTCTCCTACCTGCCGTCTGGTGGTTCCTGCACGACCCCGAAGTCTATCCCGATCCCGAGATCTTCGACCCGGACCGCTTCCTCCCGCCACGCAGCGAACCCGATCCCACGACGGAGGCTTTTGGGTATGGCCGCAGAAGATGTCCCGGACGGTTCTTCGCGGACGCGAGCCTGTACCTCAACATCGCCCAGTCGCTGGCCGCGTTCAACATCCGCAAAGCAGTGGGCGCAGATGGCAAGGAAATCGAGGTCAATGTCAAGCCCAAACCGGGCGTCCTGACCTATCCGACCGAGTTCACGTTTCACGTAGAGCCGAGAAGCGAGCAGCATGTCCAGTTGATCAGACAGCTGGAGCGACAACATCCGTGGGAGGCAAGCGATGCTGGACTCCTGGAGAGCGTGGATGACTTCAAGGACGAGTAGTCAACGTCCCAGACGTCGGTATTGATGATTAGCAGTAGAGTAATGACATTTGAGATCTCCTCCCCCCAAGAGTCCTTGCAGCAAACGAGAGAGAATGGGAGTGCGGATCACTGTAGGTAGCCATGCTGTTTCAGCAGCAGGGCAGTCTGAAAATATCCACTGTTTTGTTCCAGCTTCCAGTGATGCAGCTCATCTTGCACTCAGAAGTATCAATATCTAATAGTTTATCAACTGAACAGTACTGCATGAAAAACGCAGGGCCACTCTTAGCCCTTCTGGGTCTGATTGAGATGAGTACATATTCCCCTTGATCCCGATGGAGCAGGATGGCAAAAATCCATCGACCGTTGACGGCCAAGGTACTTTTCATAGAAACATCCAGCGTATTGACCCATCAATCCCACCTTTTTCTGGCGAGATCAAGTCTCAGTTTTACTTTGCTGCAGTCGTCTTCATCAACTGCTTTTGGCAGTTGATCAACTATAACTACACGACCACTACCACTCAGCTCAGCAACGTCCCGAGAACCCGACGCTGCTAAAGCTGAGAGCGGTAGCCACAGAGTACTTTTGCAGAAAAACTCGGGTTTGATTCAAGTTCTCAGCCAATAACACCGTTCGCACGGGGTTATGTAGTTCCTACTATGTAGCGATGCTCATCCGCTTCGGCGGGGACAACGCAGGGCGGACAGTTGGCACTGGCCGCAGGAAAGCATCAACATCAGCGCGCCAGACACAGTAAATCAAAGAGTGGTATCCCGATGTACTCGGTCGCAGTGCACAGCAAGTATCATCCTAACTCGCAGCAAGAGGACGAAAAACGCGGGTTGTTTGTGGATTTCCCGATTGGGCGGGGAAGATCGTTGTTCCGCGCCGAGGTGTAAACAGAGCGGCAAAACGCCGAAAGTTTCGTGTCGAGCAACATCAACATCAGACAGACAAACTGACATTGTTCACTCGCAAACACCCCCATTCTTCGCTTTCTCAGGCAGAGGCGCTCGCTGGGCTGCGTGGGAGAGCTACGCCCGCTCAACTACTCTCCATCCCGCTCGTCACTTCCCTGAGCCATGTGCACCTGAAGATCAACTGCGTCTCCCCTCATCCCTGACCGCACGATCGCAGCCTGTTCTTCCCCCTTCTCTCTCACACACACACTCTCTCCCCCACTCCCTTGTCTACGGCCAGCGCTCAACCGTCTGTCCATCATGGACTTCTCCGACTACGAAGATGGCGATGCCAGCTCTGACTTCGTCCCAGAGCCTGTTGCGGTACGTGTTCACTCTCTGCAACACTTCCGCAGTCAAGATTACCCCTGTCCTGTCCTAGCAAAATTGGCAATGGTAATCCGCTAACATGTATCTCCAAAACGCTCAGAAGCCAAAGGCCAAGGCGGTCTCCAAGAAGTCGGCCACTCTGACCGCGAAAACAAAAGCCCCTGCGAAGAAGGCCGCGGGAACGGCCTCAAAACCAAAGGCGAGGCCTGCGGCGTCGAAGAAAAAAGACAAAGATAATGCAGAAAATGAGATTTCGGACGATGATCCAGTCTTGCCCGGTGACGACTCGCTCTCCGTCACTCCTCCAAACCCTCCGAGGTCCAAAGCAACCCCGCGGGAGAAGGATGGGCCCGCCGATCCACTGGCCGCGCTTGAAAACGAAGTGAAGAAGTCTTCTAGTGATAAATACCGGAGGGTAAGGACCGCCGTGTACTGCATGTTTCTAACGCGGTAGGGACGTCATCTCACAGTTTTCTTTCCAGCTTTCCCCCGTAGAGCATATCCTCACACGTCCAGACACGTACATTGGATCGATTGAGCGAACCGAGCAGCAAATGTGGGTCTACAACTCGGAAACTGAGCTGATGGAGTACCGCGAGGTGTCCTTTGTTCCCGGTCTGTATAAGATCTTTGATGAAATTATCGTCAACGCCGCGGATAATAAGCAAAACGACCAGTCCATGGATGAGATACGTGTCACCATAGATAGAGAGGCCGGTGAGATTAGCGTCTGGAACAACGGCCGCGGTATCCCAGTTGAGATTCATTCGGTAGGCGTTACGCCCCAGATCCTCGGCAAATACACCGCTAACTGACACATGAAACAGAAAGAAAAAGTCTACATCCCTGAGATGATTTTTGGCCACCTGCTCACTTCATCCAACTACGACGATAACCAACAAAAAGTCACTGGTGGACGCAATGGTTATGGCGCCAAGCTCTGCAACATCTTCAGCAACGAGTTCACAGTCGAGACCGCGGACTCCAACACGAAAAAGAAGTTCAAGCTCACCTGGACGGACAACATGTCAAAGATGGGCAAGCCAAAGATCACGGACTACAAAGGTGACGATTACACCAAGGTCACCTTCAAGCCAGACTTCAAGAGGTTCGGCATGGAGAATGGAATGGACGATGACTTTGTCGCCCTTGTCAAGCGACGAGTGTACGATCTTGCCGGGACCGTCAAAGTCACCGTCAAGCTCAACGGGACGAGGGTCAACGTGCGCAACTTCAAGCGCTACATGGAGCTCTACATGAATGCTATCAAGAAAGAACGCGGCGAGGATGCTCAAACAGATAAGAGCGAACTCATCACTGACAACCCCGATCCCCGCTGGGAGGTTGGCTTTGCTGTATCAGACGGGACGTTCCAGCAGGTGTCGTTCGTCAACTCGATCGCCACCACTTCCGGAGGAACCCACGTCAACTATATTGCGGATCAAATCTGCAACCGCTTGGTTGAGGTCTTGAAGAAGAAGAACAAAACCGGAGCTACACTCAAGCCGGCTCAAATTCGCAACCATATCTTCATCTTCGTCAACTGTCTCATCGTGAATCCCGCCTTTACCTCCCAGACTAAGGAGCAGCTGACCACCAAGGTCAGCCAGTTTGGAAGCAAATGCACCCTGTCGGAAGATTTCTTTAAGAAGATCATCAACAAGACCCAGGTCATGGACAACATTCTTCACTTTGCCGAGCGGAAAGCAGACCAGATCATGAAGAAGACGGACGGCGGTCGACGCCAGCGCATGAATAACCCGAAATTGGTCGATGCGAACAAGGCCGGAACCAAAGAGGGTTACCGCTGCACGCTTATCCTGACAGAAGGTGACTCGGCCAAAGGTCTGGCCATGGCCGGCAGAGCCGTTGTCGGGCCCGATCACTTTGGAGTCTTCCCCCTCCGAGGAAAGCTGCTCAACGTTCGCGACGCCACCGTCGACCAAATCTCCAAAAACCAAGAAATCCAAAACATCAAATCCTTCCTTGGTTTGCAGCATAAGAAGGAGTACACAGATACAAAGGGGCTCCGCTACGGCCATTTGATGATCATGACCGATCAGGATCACGATGGTAGTCACATCAAGGGCCTGCTTATCAACTACTTCCAGTGTGCATTTCCCAGCTTGCTGAAAATCCCAGGATTCTTGCTCGAGTTCATTACTCCTATCGTCAAAGTGTGGAAAGGCGACCCGAAAAATCCCAGCAAGGTTAAACGATTCTTCACAATGCCTGAATATGAAGCGTGGAAGGCCGCAAACAATGATGGACGTGGCTGGCAGAAAAAGTACTACAAGGGTCTTGGTACCAGCAGCGCCGAAGACACTCAGGTGTACTTTACGGATCTCGACAGACATCTGAAGGAGTTTCACGCTATGCAGGAGAATGAGGAGAAGCTAATCGAGCTGGCCTTCTCCAAGAAGAAAGCGGACGAGCGAAAGGAGTGGCTCCGTCAGTTCAAGCCAGGGACGTACCTGGACCACTCTGTCGACAAGATCACATACACAGATTTCATCAACAAAGAACTCATCCTGTTCAGTATGGCGGACAACATCCGCTCGATCCCTTCAGTCGTCGATGGTTTCAAGCCCGGTCAGCGTAAGGTGCTCTATACCTGCTTCCAGCGCAATCAGAAGAAAGATGTCAAGGTTGTTGAGCTCGCCGGTTTCGTCTCCGGCCTGACTGCGTATCAACACGGAGAGACTTCCCTTCAGCAGACGATCGTAGGTCTCGCGCAGAACTTTGTTGGTTCAAACAACGTCAACTGCCTGGAACCCAGCGGTAATTTCGGTAGTCGTCTCCAAGGAGGTTCCGATGCTGCCAGCGCCCGTTATATTTACACTAGACTGTCCCCCTTTGCACGGCGTATCTTCCATCCTATCGATGATGCACTACTGAAACACAACATCGACGACGGAAAACCCATCGAACCGGAGATTTATGTGCCCGTTATCCCGATGATTTTAGTAAATGGTGCCGACGGTATTGGCACTGGCTGGAGTACTTCGATTCCAAACTACAACCCGGAGGAGATAGTCGAGAACTTGAAGAGAATGATGGATGGAAAGGAGCCTATTCCAATGAAGCCTTGGTTCCGTGGGTTTACCGGTGAGGTAACCGGAAGCGGAGACAAGTGGAAGTTCAGTGGCATCATCAAGCAAACTGGCGACAATGAGGTTGAGATTACTGAACTACCCATTCGGACGTGGACTCAGGACTTCAAGGACAGACTGGAAGAGATCATCAAGGCAGAGAAAGTCCCATCCTTCATCAAGGACTACAAGGATTACAACACAAACACCAAGGTGCATTTCGTGATCCAGCTGGACGACAAACATGCCAAGCGGGTTATCGAGGAAGGCCTTGAGGAAAAGTTCAAGCTATCTAAAACCATTACCACGTCTAATATGGTTGCCTTTGATGCGGAAGGTCGTATCACGAAATATGACACAGCAGAGGACATCCTGAAGGCGTTCTACGCGGTTCGGATCAAGTACTACGAGAAACGAAAGCAATACCAATTGGACCAGATGCAAAAAGAACTGGACAAATTGACCAACCAGGCTCGATTCATTCAGATGATCATTGACGGCAAGTTGGTGATTTCAAAGAAATCAAAGTCCACTCTCATGCAAGAATTGAAGGAAAAAGGTTTCAAACCAATCCCCAAGGTTGCCGACCCCGCAAAACAGGGCGAAACGGAAGAGCTTGCGGAAGATGAGGAGGCCGAGCCTGACAACGCTGAGATTGGGTCCGATGCATACGACTACCTTCTGAGTATGCCTCTCTGGTCTTTGACGAAGGAGCGCGTTGAGAAGCTTCGCCAGCAAATCGGAGACAAAGAGATGGAGGTCGATACTCTCATCAAACTTTCCAAAGAAGATATATGGAAAAAGGATCTGGATGACTTCTTGGAGGCATGGAGAACAGAACTCGAGGAGGAGCGTAGACGAGAAAAGAAGTTGTCCAGCATGGGTCGTCGGGCGTCCACCAAGCTCAAGACGGGCGGCCGTGCTCCTGCCTCGAAAAAACGAAAGGCAGTCGATGGTGATGATGATGATGACAGTGACTTTGCGGCCCCCAAACCTAAAAAGTCAACTGCAACTGTCAGTCGCGTCAAGCCAAAGGGCGGCCTGATGGATTATCTTGTCAAGGCTTCTCCCAAGCCGAAGACGAAGGCGAAGGGATTTGATGGCGCCAGTGGTACGGAAGAGTCTGAGCCAGAGGTTCTGCCTCAGAAAAAACGTGAGCCGAGGGCAGCAGCCAAGAAGGCCCCAGTCGTGGATACTTTTGAGTTCTCCGACGACGATGACGACTTTCCGGCTACAGCCCCAACCCCAAGTTCAGCCGAAGAGCCTAAGCCGACTGGCGCCACTACAACAAGACCTGAAGTTCCGAGCGAGGTTCTGAGTGAGTTGGAAGATGCTCCGGCGGAGCGCGTAGAGGCTGCCGCACCAACACAAGAGTTGAGCGAGTTGGATGACGCGCCTGAGGAGGAGGAGATTATGCCGAAGAAGACAAGTGAGTCTCGCGCTGCGACGAAAGCTGCGCCTTCGAAGAAGGCAGACTCCCCCGTGGAGATTTTGAGCGACGAAGCCTCCGACGGTGAAGTGAAGGCGAAGAAGCCAGCATCAAAATCTCGTGCTGGGGCAGCGAAGCCGACAACCAAGACAGCAAAGTCCAAGGCTCCTGCTAAAGTGACAGATGAATCTGATTTCAGTGATGTCGTCTCTAAACCAGCTCCGCGGCGCGCCGCACGCAAACCGATCAAATACAGCGATGCCCTGGAGTCTGACGACAGTGACAACAGCGATCAACTTGGGGATGTGAGCCAGATGGTGAAGGGAGTTGGAAACATTGATGATTCCCGTACCCTGTTCTCCGAGACATCGCGACTCGGCGCTGGCGCTGGGGCGCGATCTACCAAAAAGGTGCGAAAGGGTGCGATTCAGGATGATGAGACTGACTACTCGAAGCTAATTCCTTCCAAATCTCCTCGGCAGTCATTAACGGTCAAGCCCAAGGATGTCAAGGCCACCATCGACATCGACGACGAGGAAGATGACGAGCCTACTCCACCCGCGAAATCCGCAAGCAGCACCAAGGCTTCGACAACCACCAAGGGCACTGGTACGACGAAACCTGCACCCAAAACAACCAAGTCTGCGGCTACTTCGTCCAAGGGCAACAAGACGGCTGCTACGAAGCCCGCGATGAAGCAGACGCAGCTCACACTCTCTCCGGCGGCAAAAGCATATGCATCCAAAAAGGCCAAGGCCGGCACGGGCAAGAATTTAGCTGATGACCTGTCTGACGGCGATGATATCGATGCCATGGTTGACGACATCCTCGACTCACCTCCTGCTGCGAAGCAGAGCGCGCCCGCTGCGGTCTCTGGACGTCCATCGCGGCGCGCCGCGAGCACGAAAAAGCCGACGTACACCGTGGATCTTGACAGTGACGACGATGACGACGACTATGGGGGAGGGGACGATGAGTCGGGGGACGAGTTCTATGATTTGGAGTAGATGTTGGGTGATTGTGAAGAAGATGTTTTCTTTGAAAGTGTGATGTTCAGGCCTCCGTCAGCAGACGTACATCGATGACCAAGATTTTCTGTGGCTTGCTTACGTCTTTGATACCTATGTTCATATGACTAGTTTGCTTCCTATGTATTACTTTATACTGGCTTGTCTATTGATTTCTTTGAATCAACTGTTGTGATTTACCTATCTCTGGGTCATGGTAGGGGTGGGGGAAATGCAGGGGATGATGGGTGATTGTCTTGTTTTCTGCTTGCCACTCTGTTATTGATTTCCTAACTATTCCTGCAAATACATCCATTGTTTACTATCTCCCAGCCGTCCATCATGAGGCAAGACTTGGTCGGGGTCTACAGCGACGTACCAAATCCCTCCAACGGCCGCCAATGCAGGAACCCGCGCCATGGAGCGGATGTTTCAAAGATTTCCTCCTTCCCTCCCGTTGTTTCACTTGCCTTCCCTCCCGCCCGGTTCCAACCGTACGTACGTACAATCTGCGGATCAATCTCTGGTCTCAGAAGTAAGGGAATCGAGGCCGTCGCGCGCGGAACAAGGAGCAATGTTTCACAGTCTGGATGGCCTGGATTTTTTTTCAGGGCCGGCAGAAGAGAGCAGAGACGCGGTTCCTTGTGACGACAGTACTACTAGGTCCTGCGATTGTACATTATACATGGATCGGCTGTTGATCTGAGGGAGAGTGTGTTCATTGATTCTACTGCTGCTTCTGTGGAGCGGTAATCCTCCAAGCAGATCCTAATGACACAGAGTACATCGAAGTATGTGAAGCACAAAAGAAACAGACACATACAAGAGCATCAAAACCTGTAACTTGATATCAGCATAGTACTAGTTCAACCTGTATGCCATCCTCCACGTCGTTCCCCCTTCTGTCTTGGGTGAGGACGAGAATGATGTGTTGCCGGATGGTACTCGAACGTGCTATGTTCCAAGTACATCCCCTCAATCAGTGATCCAAGCGAACCTCCTTGGGCCAAGGATCATGGTAAAAACTGCTTGCTGGTTTGGCCTTTGCAAATGCACGATTGAATCGGAGTGTTAAGAAAGACTCTTCTCATACAAAGGGCTAGAAAAAAAAAGGCCCTAGGGAAAGCTGAACGAGAAGCGCAAAAAAGGAATTATGAAAACTTTTTTCGAAGAGCAGAAAAGAGATGTCCCCGGGGAGGATCGAACTCCCGACCTTGAGATCGCTGAACAGTTTTGACTATTCAGTCATAGGTTCTATGAGACTCACGTGATAACCAACTACACCACGGAGACATGTTCTGTTGTATGCGGTTTCCTAGTGGTTTCCTAAGAAGACCAGCCAGCCTTTTCGTCGTGAGTCACGAAGAGATGATCCCGGCTTTGGCGCAATTCCACGCTCGTCCCCTCACCACATTAGAGGTATTTAGCAAGGCCTCTGTAATTGACAGGACCATACTACGTCCTACTCAGGCTGTGCACAGCGCCCGCCGTTCACCGAAGAGAAGAGCACAGTGCTACTAGACTTTTCAAAGTACGAGAAGGGTTTCCTGGCTGGAGTTCCATGTGAGTCAGTACAGTAGTAGTATGTATTCCTAGAGTCAACTTCGCTGGTGGGATATGTAGGATCGAGCCTACAGTATTCCACAGCAGTAGGACTTCCCGGGCTCCAGAGACTGAGTGGCTGGATCCCTCGCGCAACAACCCAGCGTGGTCTTGAAGCGATCCGTCTGTGAGGTTTCAATTGAACTTTTTGTTAACTAGTTACTCGGGGTGTATCTCTCTCAAAGAGCCTGAAGAGCGTTCGACTCAACGTCGAGCTGCTCAGCAAATAAAGTCGTTCCCCGCAGGTCTCCGAAAAGGCGAGCAAAAAGATAATAATTATACTCCAAGAAAAAAAAGTAGGAGAAACAAAAAGAGCTATGTCCCCGGGGAGGATCGAACTCCCGACCTTGAGATCGCCGAACAGGTTTTCCTATTCGTCATAGAACGGACTCTATGAGACTCACGTGATAACCAACTACACCACAGAGACATGTTTATTTGCTCGAGTCACTTCATTTTTTGAACACCTGACGATGGTGCGCACTGGAGCACCCGATTCTAAAAAAACATTTTTTCTCGACATCTCATCCCTCAGATTCGGGCAGCAAAAAAGGAGGAAGAAAAAGACTGTCCCCGGGGAGGATCGAACTCCCGACCTTGAGATTTCCAAGCAGTGGACGCTGCTCAGTCATAAGTGACTTTTCTTATGAGACTCACGTGATAACCAACTACACCACGGAGACGACGTCGCCGAAAAGATGCAGTAACAACCTGATGAGCTCACCCTGAGAGGCGTTGAGGATATCTCTTGCTGCGGTCTGCTCCAAAGGTGACGACGTCTCTCGCTGCTCTCTCCAGCCATTCAATGCTAACCTACTACATCCACAGATAGCAACTACTCGCTGGATTAGGCACAGTTTCGCGGAAATGTGAAGCAGGCAATATCGCTGCAGCTCGTGAGACGGCTGGAGATTCCAGGTCAAAGGTCGTTACTAGTACGATGAAGCCCTGCTCCCAGACCCTAACCAACCAACTCTGGAGAGGGCTGTGCTCTGTTTTGAATGCAACCGAGTCTCTCCCTCCCCCCCGTCTGGGTCAAGACACGACACGGAGGTTGCTGCCCTGCCGCGTGGTAGCGAGCGGGAGTCGAAGGCATCGAGCCCTCCGTCAAGTTACATACATACATACTAATGTTGCAAGCCTCTTCCCGTGGGATTTGAGCCCGTGGTAACTGTGCATTCCTACGCGTCTGCTCCACAGATATTACACAGCGCGTCGAGACATTGCTACTATAACCTAGTCGTCTTCGAAATCATACCCGGGATATTGAGAGCCCGTCCTCCTATACGTCTTTCCCGAGTCCCTTCCCTTCCCCCATCGACATGCCCTCAACTTAACTTCTCACGTCCAAACACGCCTCTCAAGGGCTGTTTGCTTTCTGTGGGAAGACCCCACTCCACCAGACTGGGACGTGCCAGGGCTAACACCCAAGACCATCAAATTCCTCCTTCCTCTCTCTGCCAATCATGTTTGGCCCGTCAAAACCGTTCTTTCAAGCTTTCCTCAACGGGTTCGAGGCTGTGGGAGTGAGGACGCAGGAGGCCGCGACATGAGGGCCGCCTGCATGCACCCTTCCGTTGGCGCCAAACCAGATCGGGAGATTCAGAAGCCGACAGGAAGAAGAATTATACCATTTCTGGCCATGGCAACTGGAGATGGGGACGACAAACTGTGAGGTTTTCTAATTAAATCGTTTGATTGATGGCTTGCCTACTGCTGATCGGTGAATCTGCTTTTTTTGTTGGGACTGAACTCTCCTTGGTCTCCGATGTGAGGTGGCCAGAAGACCTTCCCCGGCTTGGGTGGGGGGGAAACAAACCTACCAGTCTCTTTTGCTGTTTTTCAAAGGCTTTCTTCGACGAATGGCTGCAGAAGCCAGAATGAAGGGACCATGTTGGAGGGCCCCAAGCGGGAGGGCCTCCTCTGGAAATCTATTCCCAGTGTTCAAGCCTGAAGAATCTGTTGTGGACGTGCAACTGCCTACGGGTATTTGCGGCTGGTGGTGAAACGGCTTTCTCCCTCGATGGTAGGTCAAATCATCCATATGATTGGACGGAAACGAATGTAACAGCCATGCCAGTCCTTTTCTTGTTTTGCCGAGCCAGTAGCTGCCGTCGTCTTTCTTCCCTTCGTCGACATGGCCAATGGCACAGGTGTTCAGACGCGCGAATCTCGGTATTGGAAGTCCAAGAAAAAAAAACACAATCGCACTATGGTGCCTTGGCCTCCTTTCTTCTCCAGTAAACACCTCCAGGACCTACCAGGGGAAGACCCTGAGCAGCTTCTCTTCTGCAATGGAGCTCTGGCCAAGCAATCCCTCTGAGACAAGCGGTTGTGTCTCCAGCCATTGTTGCTTGCTCACCGCTAGCCCAACGATCCTCGATGGGAGACTGAAAACTAAGGGAAGGGGGAACATTTGCGACATACAAACAAACAACCCTCACTAGTCTCAAATTCCCTATCAACCGTCAGATGGGGGATGAATGGTGGCCGGTCTCTCAGAATCTCTAGACTTGCCCCTACAAAGACACGGGGCCGGATGTGTTTGGGACAGATTGGAGCACGGAAGAAAGAGAAGATCGATCTAGTTCATTTTTTTTCCTTTCCCCCCTCTTTCCATCCCTTTATCTGCCCATGACTGGAGAGCTATGCACGCACATATCTTTTGATATCAGATGCAACAGCCTGCATTCGCCCAGTACTGTGTCTCTCTCTCTGTCTCTCTCTATCTCTACACTTGCTTCTTCCTTTCTTCTTTATCTGACCACGTCTTTTGTGTTTCCATTGTCAGGTCAAAGTAGCCTGTGTGCGATTTCTTAAGCCTGCATCCTCGTCTCCCTGTGTTTGCGTTGAAATTTACTCTTTTAGGGTCATTCTGCAAGTGGGTGTTCAATCTACAACGACCACCTCTTACGTTTGCACATAGCTTCTCTATTCTTGGGCTGGAACCCAAAAAAAAAAGAATCACGCCGCTTCCGTCTCCTGTTCCGTCACGACAAATCGCACGCGTCGACCGACTTTCAGTACTGCTAGAGAGACGGCAATGGCATCGATCGCATTGCTACTGAATCCCGAACCTCAAGACGCGACAGATAGAATGAATAGCCAACTCCCGACTCCATGCCCCAGCAGCAGCAGAGTGAGGGACCCAAATTCGCCTTCGCCACCGAGACAGAAGAAGCAAAGAGTAGCCAAAGATGCGGCGGTCTTTACCAGGGGGAAGCCCCGCGGCGAGGTTCGATATCCGCCTTGCGAATATCAGGATGCAAAGCTCGCCGAAGAGCATAAACGGCACCAAATCCACCCCATGGGCAGCATCACGGAGTTTCCCCGGCATATCCCTTACAACAGCGAGAAGAAGTCGTTCCTCGAGAAAACAGGGAGGGAAAGCTTTGAAGGTGCGTCCGATCACATCGTGCCTTGACCGGCTATGTCTTCTAAAATTTCTTCGTTTCAATAGTTTTTCAATACAACTTCAAGGTGCCGGGGGACGACAAGACATATCTGATGATGTGGGACTATAACATTGGGCTCGTGCGGACGACGCCCCTTTTCAGATGCAACAACTACGCCAAGGCACGTATCCCTCCTCAAAAATGCCATTAATAATAATAAGAAGAAGAAGAAGAAGAAGAAGAAAGATACCTCCCGTTGCAGCTCTTGCTAACTTGTGCCGAGTCCAGACGGCGCCCGCGAAAATGCTTAACCAAAACCCCGGCCTTCGTGAAGTATGCCACAGCATCACAGGGGGTTCGTTGGCGGCACAAGGTATGGGTTTTTTTTTGTGGTTCGATTCGAAACAGCAGGCTAACCAGACGTAGGATATTGGATGCCGTTTGAAGCAGCCAAAGCTGTTGCCGCCACCTTTTGTTGGAGAATCCGCTACGCCCTGACTCCTGTCTTTGGCGTTGATTTTCTGTCCATGTGCATACCTCCGAGCGACCCCCGGTTCGGGCGAATGGTGATTGACCCGGCGATCGTGGAAGCGGTCACGGAAACAGCCCGACGATACCGTCTTTTGGAACCACCAGTCCTGCGGCGTCACCCATATACCACAATCAGACTCGACAACAAGGAGCTCCACAGATCAAAGCACGATGGTGGCCGGGTCGAGGAGGTGGACAGCGACTACGCAACAGAGAGCGACACGAGCGAGAGAAATGGCGCCTCCTACAATCCGCCTCGACGAGCAGTAGCCGCCACAAGCGGCTGGACGCCCGCCAATGCTCCTCGCACCCACCCGGCGCGCGATGCGGCAGATCGACCAACGCTCCCGTCGCCGCGAGAAATTCTCGCATCGCTCACCGCCGCGCAGCAAGCGCAGGACACCGATTATTCCACCGCGCTCGCCTCAAGACGACCGACCAGAAAACGACACACGATATCCGCGACGTCCGGGACTTCTACCAACCATCACGCCACCACGGCCGCCGACACCGGGGTCAGCGACGTCGAAGACGACGAAATTCTCCGCGCCGGCGACGGCGACGCCGTGGACGAAGACGGCGACTACCGTCGAGATCGGGGACAAGCTCGGGACGAGGGTCGGAACAACGGCAACAGCGAGTGCGACACGCTCACCTCCGCCGACCGGGAGCACAACGACCTCCAAGCCGGCGGCGAGATGGACGTGGACGACGAAGATGACGACGACGACGACGACGATCAGGACAGCCACGACCACACCAGCGACGTGGACGACAAGCCACGTTGCCGCTCACCACTGCCCCTGACCAACGATGCGCGCGCGGCGTACATGCTGATGAGGCTGCACATGCAGGAGGTGCTGAACCAGGCGGATGACGAGGGGAGCCGGAAGAGGAGAAGGGCGTCAGCGTGAAGAGACACAGCGAGCGACTGAACCATCTGACGAGACTTGTCTAGACGCGGAAAAAACGCAAGAAGAGCGAAGGGGGGCTTTTGGACTAGGAAGTTTGGCTTTGGGACATGCGTCGTAGGACGACGACTAGTATGTAAGCACCAAGTTACATAACTTATTAGTATTTGATCAAAAGGATGGAAAAGGGACCGAGTTTGGTAGTTACTATGTAGTAGTAGCACGACTACTGTAATACTATTTCCTACAGACAAGTACCACATCCTCCATCAGAGCATGCATTGAGTCGGCCGCGTCGTCGACTCTTTGGTACTACTTGGTAATGCCAATTCAGCAAACGGTATTCAACTCACCGTCCCGAGTGGTGTAATGGCTAACATCGGTGACTCTCAAGTACGAAAGCTCACCAGCTCGGGGTTCGATTCCCCGCTCGGGAGTTCTTTTTTTTCCTTTGCATCCAACGTAACCCACAAGCGAGCGGAACACATTTTTACCCAACCATCTTCTTGTCAATTGAGCAATATGTCAACAATGAAAGGGATCACCCGTCTTATCTGGAAGGAAAAGTTCTTTTGGCCATTCAGGCCCTTAAATCCGGTCTAATTTCAACTGTACGAGCAGCAGCAAAGTTATACAATGTTCCTCACCGTCCTCAGCTTCGCACGCATGGTCGTACGGCACGCGTTAATACTCCCCAAAAAACCGAAAGCTTAGTCTTACCAAGGAGGAATCTCTTATTCAATGGATTCTAGCCATGGATGAGCGAGGTCAGCCACCCCGGGTTGGGACTGTACGAGAAATGGCCAATGTTCTCCTTGCCAACCGAGGATCCAATCCACCACGCACAGTTGGCCAGAATTGGGTACGAAACTTTGTCAACCGCCGAGAAACTGAAATCAAAGTTCTCTCGCAAATACGACTACCAACGGACTCTTTGTGAGGATCCTGAGGTGATGCGTGGATGTTTAAGCTTGTACAAAATACCATTGCAAAGTACGGGATCCTACCAGATGATATACACAACTTTGATGAGACTGGGTTCCAGATGGGAGTTATTGCAACTGCAAGAGTGGTTACAGGGTCTGAAAAAGCCAGGGTTCCCAAGCTTGTACAACCTGGACATCGAGAATGGGTGACTGTTATTGCTGGAGTAATGCAATGGGCTGGCCTCTGCGTCCAATGATCATTCTCAAGGGAAAGATGCATCAGTCCGTCCTGTTTTTATGAGACAGAAGGATTGCCAGATGATGGGGCATTGGAGTCAGTGAGAATGCTGGACAAATGATCAGCTGGGCTTATATTGGCTGAAAGAGATGTTCAACAAGGACACTCTACCTAGGGCAAATACCGACTGTTGATTCTGGATTGGCATAGAAGCCACGCCTCAGCTGAATTTGATCAATTCTGCTCTGAGAATCATATTATTGCTCTCTATATGCCACCACATTCATCCCATCTCCTTCAGCCATTGGATGTGGCTGCTTTTTCTCTGAAAGCAGTGTATGGACAAGAAGCAGACGCGGCTTGGAATCAACCATACTGACAAGGAGGAGTTTTTGGCCTATATCCTGCAGTTCATTTGCAAGCTCTGAATGAGAACAATATCAAGAGTGGTTTCAGAACTACTGGATTGTTCCATACGATCCTGATCAGGTTCTCTCGCGGCTTAATACCACCATGGGTACCCCCACTCCACCAGGGACCTCTTATAGCTCTCAGGCCTGCATAATTTACGTGAGCTGGAGTGGCAGACTGAAGGTTATGAAATAGATCAAGCGCCGTACGCAGAGTCCACCAGCCCAACTAATCAAGCCCTGCGTCAGTTGATCAAGAGCTGCCAGAGGACCATGCATAGAATGGCACTTTTAGAGGAGGAAGTCAAGGAACTAAGGGCTGCAAATGCAAAACCAAAGAGGAAGCGAGAAAGAGGCCGTACACACATAGCTCAAGACGGTGCTTTAACGGTTGAGGAACGCTTGGATCGCGTACGAAGGATCAAGGATCCGTCAAAAGACATTGGACATGCACCGCTATACAAGATGAGCCTTGAGGAGCTGGAAGCAGTGAAACAGCACTTGGAAGCGAACCTCAGCAAGGGGTTCATTGTTCCCTCCACGCCTCCGTTTGCATCGCCAGCCTTGGTGGCCCGATCCGCCTGTAAACTGAGATTCTGCGTCGACTACCGGAAACTGAACACGCTGTCGAAGAAGGGCCGCTATCCCCTCCCCTTGATCGATGAACTCATGGATCGGCTGCATGGCGCTCGATACTTGACGAAGTTAGATGTGAGACACGGCTTCCATCGAATTCGCATGAGCGCCGAGTGCGAGGATTTGACAACCTTCCGCACGCGCTATGGATCTTTCAAATATCGCGTTATGCCGTTCGGATTAACCAATGGACGCAGTGTGTTCCAACGACTCGTGAACACCACCTTCTTTGACGATCTGGACCGCTTCATAACCGCGTACGTCTGACATACTCATCCACAGCCGCACCTTAGAGGAGCACAAGGAACATGTTACGCTCGTACTGACCCAGGAAGGGTCGCCACGATCACCAAATGGACGGAACCGACTACGGTGCAGGGTGTCCTCTCCTTCCCAGGTTTCTGCAACTTCTACCGGCGATTCACCAGAGCATATAGCCAGATCGCAAAGCCGCTGTACCGGCTCTCGAAGAAGGATACTCTGTTCGTGCGGACACCGCAGTGCCAGGAGGCATTTGAGAAGTTGAAGTCTCTACTCACCCGTGCCCCTGTTCTCTGCCGATATGACCGCTCGCGAAACACGCGTAGAAACGGATGCCTCGGAGCGGAACTAGAAGATAATGAACAGGAAGGAGAGGTGGAAGAGGCTTCCGCCTCAACCACGAAAACGTGCTGCACCACGCCGTAGCATGTGCAATACTACAGTATTGGACATACTGCTCGTACATGCTCTAGGCATGTAGAAAATAATCAATAATATAATTAACTGGTTTTTCCTCATAGTTGAGGCTTGAAGGTTGTTGTCCCAGGACCTGGCGGAGAAGTGTTCCACTCGCTTGTGGATTATCATTATTGTGTTTTATCTAACTATTTTTTCTCTTTATATAGTATATCAGTCTTGCCTTCGCGTGCCGACTTACAGACTCCGTCCTCCATACCCACAAACTCAGGAGTAACGTCGTAGAGCTCAACAAGTTAACGCATCACGTTCTTGTTCAGTTAATCAGAAAACCCCTGCAACAACAAATCCCGTATGGTGTAGTGGTTAACATACCTGGTTTTCACCCAGGAGCCCCCAGTTCGATTCCGGGTACGGGAGCATCATCTTTTTGCTTTTTTTCCTTCACTGTGTTCTCCGTACTGAGTAAAAGAGCCACTCTCGCAACGTTCACACTGACTTGGACATCTGGCCGGTGCGCACTCCTCTTCTCGCTTTTTCTCGTCGACGTTCCAGGCCAGTGTCACTACCTTTACAAGAAACGCACATGTGGAAGACTCAAAAGGTAAAACACAAGACTATTAAACTATCGTAGAGCCGAGTGACCAAACAAAAAAAAAGCACCCAGACTTGAAAACTCTGGTTCGAGAAAAACTCAATGACAAAAAAAAAGAGTCGAAAATCGTATTCCATCCAGTACACGCTTTTATTCCAGAGCCAGCAATGCCTCGAGTGATGAACTAAAAATTCAAACACAGTCAGAAGAGAAAGGGTCAAAGATGCCCGCTGCTGATTGATTTTCCACCGCTTGCGTTCTTGTTTTGCAGAAGAAAACAAACAAGGCCTTTTCGTATGACTATTGTTTAAAAAAAGAGGCAGACAGCAGCAACAGAAAAGGGCTGGAGGGATCAACGTTCGTCATGACCGAGATCGTCGTTCGCCTTGTGAAAAACGTCATCCGATAGTCACAGGGCAGGCCCCCGAGCGTGAAAAAAAGGGAAACGTCAAAGGGCGGCAATTGGGGGAGTGCGCGTCTCCTCCCTCTTCACTTCCGTGATCGGAGTGGCCGCTCTCACCTCGGGGACAATGTCGGTCTGCGGGGCCGCGGGAAAGTCCGCATGCTGGAGTCCGGTGCCGGGCTCGCGGCCGCGTTCAGGCTGGAGACCCGCGAGTTCTTCGGGCTTGGCCAGGCGCCTCTCCGCCTCGGGGGTGGCATGGCGAGCGCGAGTCGAAACGACGTAGTCGTGAGCCCGGGCGCGGTAGTCGTTGACATAGTGTCTCACCACCTCGGTGGCGTGGGCGGTGCGGGTTTCGGCCATCTCCTTGACATGGACGGTCTGGGCGTTGATGATGTCCTGCAGAGCATTGATCTGCTCATCGATGAACTCCTTGTTGTTGATGTAGATCAGGGGGCCCATGTACGCGACGGTGACGCCCAGCAGGGCAAGACCCCAGAGAGGCAAAAACCTGACGAGTGAGTAGGTCACCAAGGCCGCGAAGAATGCCTAGTCCTGTGTCAGTCCCGTCCGTCGATTCAGAAATGACGTTACTTACCCCAATGGTGTAAGTCAGATTCTCGACAAACAGAATGCGCTGGAACTCGATGAGGAAAAAGTCGACCAGCTGCTCCATGTCCTCCAAGACGCTCTCGACGGTGTCCTTGGGGATGGTGTAGTACTTGCGTGGACGGGCATCGGTGGTGATTCCACGGGAGAAGACCGCCCTTCCGAGGACTTCCATGCTGGCGGCAACTACGCAAGGATTAGTTAAGACACGTCGCCCCGTCCGCCGGTCAGGTAGACATGGAATGGAAGCTTGGACATACTTCCAAGAGACAGATAGACAAACTTGAGCGCCCAGCGCAGCAGCGGAAGGAAGCGGGCGGCGAGGATGGTGAAGACGACGGTGACATAGGAGATGGCCGTGTGACGGGGACGTTGCCACTGGCGAAACACACGGCTCTCAGCATCGAGCCCCTCGAGTTATTTGGGGGGGGCGGGAGGGGGACGGGGAGTGCACTCACGCTCAGCAGGCTATACAGGCGGGAGTGGTATGCTACAGACGGGCCAAACGAAGAAAAGAAGGAAAGGAGGTCAGTCGCGAGTTGTCCAGAGGAAGGAGGATGGACGTAGGGACGAGGCAGGGGGGAAACCTACGGGTCAAAGGCTGGCCAGTGACGGTGAAGCCATTGACGAAGGGTTTCTGAGCAGCCCCTGCGAGCCCGAGATCTAAGAGACAACAGACGCATCGAGTCAGTCAAGTAAAACCACTATGAGGTCAGGGTGGCGAAACCAGACATCCGCCAGCTCCCACACACCCCCAGATCCGTCTCCGCAACGTACCATTGTCAGTACTGGCCATGATCAGTGTCGAGGCAACCGACTGCGTGCCTGTCGAATGTGTGAGACGACTATCGATATCCCCCGTGGTCGTTTTCGAGGAGGAGGAGGAGGAGGGAGAGCACTGGACGTAGCAAAAGAACGAGAGAAAGGACGGTGGTCAGTCAATGTTTTGTTTTTTTTTTTTTTCGGAAAAGGAGTAGAACAGAAAAAGAAAATGGCAACTCACCTTACTGATCATCAACCAATTCACCCCCACACTCTGTCTCTCTCAAGGAGATATATATAATAGAAATCAAGGAGAAAGAAAGAAACAAAGGAGACGGACGTACCTGGCTGGGGAGAGGACGCAGGTCTGGCCATGGCGTCGGAGGGGCGCTTGCTGCTGACAGCGGGAGACTCGATGGCAGCAGAGAGCAGAGTTGGTGTCGTTGAATCCGATTGATCTGAGGGACAACGAGAGGTCTTGTTATTGGAGTAGCAGTAGCAGTAGCAGTAGGAGTAGGAGTAGTTGTTGTCGTTGAGAAATGAGGGAGAAAGAGAAAGAGAGCAAGACGAGAAAGCTGACAAAAAGTGATGCAATGGGAGCAAGTTCGCTCGCCCTGATCGACCCGTTTCCGTCCGCACGTAAGTATCGACAAGTATTAATTTAGTACAGTAGAAACAGGACTACACGCAACAGACAACCAAGCAGAGAGAACCGGTCTTTTCTCTTCTCTCTCTCGAAATGTTCACTCGCCGACATTATTCCTGGCCTGGTGGCCTGGGGCATCTTCCGGCCTCTGCGCACTCCGACGTCCACTCGCCACTCCCGACGGCACGAGGAGCAGCGACACGGTGCGACTTGGTACTGGTCGCACTTGACAGGTGGAGTTCCGCAGGTGTAGCGCTATCGACTCGACTGGCACTCCGTACGACTAACTATGGATCCGAGGATTGTGCATTCTACTTCAGTACCTACTATTACTACTACTACTACTACTACTAGTATGAAGATGAATGGGCTGATGCTGAGACGATCGTGTGAACAGACTAAGCGTCTCTCCGAAGCCGCGGAACGGCAACTAGTCAAAGTGTGCATCACATGAAGTTCCTCTCTCTATTTTCACCATGCTGACTCGTTTCTCTATGATTAACGTACATGGACAATCTGCCTTTTACTCTCTAGTAGTAGTAGTAGTAGTAGTAGTAGTAGTAGCAGCAGCAGGTAGTGCTAGTCGTACATAGTGCTGCACTGGGATATCTGAACTCTCAAAACGATCTCTGTCAGTAGCTCCGCGGAAGATCCAGCACCTTTTCGCTGATAAAGTTCATGATCATTTCCTGCAGCATGCACGGTTAGCAGCCACAAGCAGTGGTCATTCCAGCAGTAGGAACAAGAACAAGAAGAAGAACACTTACCCGGCTGACCGGCGCAATGCGAGGCACAAAGCACTCGCGGAGGTAGCGCTCGACGTTGTACTCCTGGGCGTAGCCCATGCCGCCGTGCGTCAACACGGCCCGCTCGCACGCGGTGAACGCCGCGTCGGCCGCGAGGAACTTGGCCGAGTTGCACGCCACGCCCACGGCGTGCGGCGTGATGGACGCGTCCGTCTTGCTCGCATCGTACAGCCGCGCGGCGTGGTAGGTGGCCAGCTTGGCCGCCTCGAGGTGCATGTACGCCTGCGCCAGCGGGTGCGCGATGCCCTGGTTCTGCCCGATGGCGCGCCCAAACACCACGCGCTCGCGGGCGTATTTGGCCGCCTTTTCGAGCGCGACGTAGCCGAGTCCCAGCGCCTCGCCCGCCAGGAGGCAGCGTTCGGCGTTCATGCCGTGGAGGACCTAGGTTTCTTAGCACGAGACCGTCTCCGTCGTGGTAAAAAAGATATATAGAGAGGGAGGGGGAGAGAGAGAGAGAGAGAGAGAGAAAGAGGGGACTGCACTGCTTACGATTTTGAATCCCTCGCCCTCCTTGCCGATCAGCGTATCGGCGGGAATGCGGTAGTTGTCGAAAAACACCTCGTTGGCGTCGATGCTGCGGCCGCCCATCTTCTTGATCTTCCGCAGGTCGAGCCCCGGCGCGTTCTTGTCAAAATCGATGAAGAAGAGCGAGAGGCCCTCGGACGGCTTCTTGACCTGCTCCAGCGGCGTGGTGCGCGCGAGCAGGATCATCTTCTGCGCCACCTGCGCGGACGAGATCCAGCTAGTTCAGTCAGCCAGACGCCTATCCATCCATCCATCCATCCATCCATATACATAAGGAAAGAAAGAAAAGAGAAAAAAAGAAAAGGAAAAACAGAAAAGGCAACGGTTACATCTTCTGTCCAGAGACCCGGTAGTAGGAATCGCCGTCCCGCGTGGCCGTGGTGCGGAGCTTGAGGGTCTCCAGGCCGGTGTTGGGCTCGGTCACGCCAAAGCACGTCCGCCATTCGCCGGCGATCAGCCGCGGCAGCATGCGCTGTTTCTGCTCTTCGGTTGCGAATCGGGCCACGGGCTGCAGAGGTGTCAGTGAGATCCGTAAGGGGAGAGATGCAGACCAGGACGTACCTGCGTGGCATAGACATTTGCATGGATCGACTGCGCTCCCGCGATGCCCGCACCGCTCCTACACAGCCAACCCGTTAGCCGCCGCTCAATTAGACCAACACCGTCATGCATGTCCGTTGGACAAAAAAGAAGAAGAAAGAAGAAGAAGAAAGAAAGAAAAGGATCAACGCACTGCGCAATGGTCTGCAGCATCATGGTGGCCTCCGAGATGCCCAGTCCGGCGCCGCCCAGGTTCTCAGGCAGGGCGATTCCGATCCAGCCATCCTTGGCCAGCGCAGCATGGAGGTCGTGCGGGTACTCGCCGGACTCGTCGTGGGCGGCCCAGTACTCCTAGACACGAATCAGTATTTTTTTTCTTTGACTACTCCGAAAGCAGTAAGAGAAGTAGCAGTAGTAGGAGGAGGAGGAGGAGGAAGAGAGGCGTACGTCGGGAAACTTGGCGCAGATCTTGCTGATGGCGTCGCGGACCATCAGCTGCTCCGGGGTGAAGCCGCTGAGGTCCATGATGGTGTCGCTGCGGGGGGACGGGGTGGCGGAGAAGGACCGTCTACTCGTCCAGCTCGCCGCACCATTCGCTACGAGCGGCGAAGGCGATCGTCGTGTCGTGCATCGTGGGAGGGAGGAGATCTGGCGGCGAGCGGCGGAGAGGGCGGTGCAGGACGCGAGCCGGGAGGCCATGGCGACCATCACGATGGCGGGATGGCGCAGGAACGAAAGGAAACTAGATAAAGAACGGAGGAGAAGGCGTTACTCGTACTACTTGGAAGAGTAAACTACTACTCTGGAGTAGGAGGAGGAGGAGGAGGAGGAGGAGGGAACAGGGAGGAGGGAGGAAAGGAGGACTGGATGGGTCTCAACGGCTCGACTCGACTCTCCAGAAAAAAAAAGGAAGAAGAAGAAGAAGAAGAAGAAGAAAAATAAATAAATAGAAATAAATGAGAGCAACCGACCGTTCGCGATGTCCGGAGCGTGTCTGGAGCTTAAGTAGTACGCTGGTGTGCAGGAAGAAGAGCCGATTGCCGAGTCGGCCGCCTCCCGCAGGACGCTCGCCGTACGAGCACTACTGGCGGTGTATTACTACTGAAGTACTATGTACATAGGAGTTAACTTAGTTCTTACTGTACTGCTTGGTCAGAGTGAGCTGGCGGCCGGGATTCGCTGGAGATGGGTGGAGGGGGCACGCCGATCGGCCATCGGGTAGACGTCCGTTCGAGAAAACGACTCGACCGTCTCGAAACCAGCCCTCTCGAAAGACGCTCGTTTGCGGAGAACGAGCGAGCGAAGCTCCCGAGAGCGAGAGCGGAGCGAGAGAGAGAGAGACAGAGCGCGCGAGAGACGTCACTCTGTCCGTTTGAGCCGGTTGGGCCACGCTCGGTGCTTTGGAGACCCGCTTTCGCTGCTAGCGGAGCCGAGGAGCGGAACATCGCCGGTCTGATACACCTACTACGATGATGATGATGCTGCACCTGGAGGGAGGGGGNNNNGTGGAGGAGAGAGAGAGAGAGAGAAAAAGAGGAAAAGATATTCTGAAAAGATTGACTGGGTCAAGATGATGGTCTCTGATTGACAACTGAAGGTAGAGGCAGAGGGATGCTGTGCAGGCAGGCCAGACCAGGTACCACCAGCGCTGTCCTGTGGGGGATGGACTGGTGGACTCATTGAGAGACATTCCAGCAAGATCCAAGGACTATGGTATGTATGTGCAGAAATAATGGACCAGACGACGTATCTCCCGGTTCGATGCTGCTCGACGACCACCCGGCCTGCATTAATCTTATTATTGATAACTACTAGTTATGTAGTTACTGCACCCCTAACGTTAACTAGATAAAATAACGTGACGACTTTTTTCCTCTTTGATGACATAATCAGTTCAGAGTCACGTGTGCACGCGCTTGGCGCTTTTCCTTTTTTGGGTCTTTCTCCCGTCGTGTGTGTGTTTTTCTTCTTTGATGGCGCACCACCCACACTCCCCTTTGCTCCCTCTCACTTCACCATCCCGTCTCTCTTCCCCCACTGACAAGTCAAAACACCCCGGCAGACACGCTTGGTTCTGTTGCTCAATGGCGTGGAGCACTCGGTTAACCTAACGGCATCATCGCGCGTTCGTTCTGCTACCCTCGTCGACTGGAGCCCACGGCGTGGTTGAGAGCAGCGCGTTGTTTACGCTTTGCACCCGTCTCGCCCGACTGCCCAGCAACACCCTCTCTCCACCAACCTCCAACAACCTCCCCCGTCCAGACGAAACGAGCGCAGAATCGAGCAGACAACAAACCCACTCACACTTACATACATACACACACATACATACGTACATACAAACATACATACATACATACAATGGCGGCAGCACTCAAGAGACAGAAGCCAATCGGCTCCAAGGAGTGGATCATCGCCGAAAAGGAAAATGTGCAGATGCTGGTCGACCAGGAGCTGGAGGAGGTCGTGTACCCGGCACGCCATGAGATGGAGTGGCTGAATGAGCACATGGCCGAGATCTTTAGAGGGAACTCGCTGTACGAAACAACTGGCGGTTTACAGAGGTTTATGTTTTTGGTGTCCTGCAGTGACTGATCAGCTCTTTCTTCCCAGGAATGTTGCCGAGCTGTTCAAGACACCGGGCAAGATGCGAGGCAAGACGCCCAGGACCATCAGAAAACATCAGACCCCCCGATCGGCCAGAGTGGTAAGGCGGCGTTTTTTTTTTTATCTAAAACTCCCATCGATGCTCGTCGAACGCTGACTGCCATTGACAGCCTCTGAGCGAGATATTCTCCGCAACTCGAAACAAAAGTCCCCTTGCCCGGACGCACTTCAATCATGACATCGCCGGACTCGCGGAGAACAAGGAAAAGACGCGGTCTCCCTTGTCCCAGAAACAAAACTCCAACTCCTACTTCAACACCGACTCCGGCTATCACGGAATGCCCGACGACGATGACATGCAGATGATCCCGTCACAGCAGCCAACGGAGCCGGACCTGGCCACTCAGCCGGCCACGCAGGAACAAGTCCACACGCCACCAAAGACCCTTCGACAGGCACAGGACGAATCGACGCCGGCCGCCGTGGAACGGCGGAGGAGCGACTCCGTCCGTCGTGCCACACAAGACTCCTTCCACTCCGCCAGGGAAGTGGCCCCCAGCAAGGAGACCACCGTGGAACCAACGGAGATGGACTTCCAGTACACCTTCCCACCACGCTCACAGCAAGCCGGGCAGCCCGAGTATCCCAGTCTACCAGCGACCAACGTGCACCCAAGGTCCCCGCCTTCCAAAACTCCCACGACTACAACTCTGGCCGAAATCGTAAACTCGCCCAGACCCGCCGAAGGGCAGGGGCCACGGGGAGACGATCCGGGCACCCCTCTGGACGATGTTGGATTGCCGTCGGACCACTCCAGCCCTGATCGACCACCCATCCGCAAGAGCAGCCTGAGCTTTGCGTCCCTTCCCGCGCGCGAGCCCCTGATGAAGCGAAGCATGGGGGGCGCCAGGAATAGCTACATCGATCGTGGTTTCTTTGGGCGCCAGACCGGAGGCGCACGAGTCACCCAGATGTTGGGTGCAGAGAAGGCCGATGCCGCCGACAAGACCGACGTCGATGGTGGTGAGAGGGCCCCGACGCACACGTCCGAGGAGGCGAAGCAGCATGGCAAATCGTCGACCCAGCTCCTCCACGAAAAGATCAATATGCTGGGAAAGTCCCAACCTCCTCGCACCACCAAGTCGATCTCGGCCAACCCACAGCCCGTCACTTATCCTGACCTGCCAACGTCAAAGCCGGACCCTGCTGCAGAGAAAGCCAGAGCTCCGAGGGAACAGACGCCCGTCAATGATGCACTCAACAGATCTCTCTCCCAGCGGCCGCAGCTCTCCCGACAGAACACAGAAACTTCGACGACCCGTCAGCCTGACGTGCAAGCGGAGACACGCAAACCGACCGTGGCGCCAGAGACCCGCTCCCCGGGCCATCGAATGTTCAACCCCGCCCGATTCTTCCATGGAAAATCCAACTCGGCCTCGTCCATCTTCACATCTCCACTACCACAGAAGAACACTGAAGGAACGAACCCAGATCAGGCGACGACAACTCCCGTCAACTCGCCAAGACGATATGAAGGCCCGCTGAGTGCATCCAAGGAGCGGCTACAGTCGATCATGAAGACGGCCAAGGGCTTATTTACCAGCAGCGCCGGCATCTCCGCCGCGGCGCGGCAGGAGTCCCAGTCGCCCCTAGCCTCTCGCGCAGACCCCAAGTCTTCACCGCTGCAGAACCGCACGGAGCCTCCCAAGCACGTGCCGCCAGAGAGTCCGGTCAGGCCCGAAGGACGTCGGACGCGAAGTTCGACGGAGAGGGAGCAACGACGGAGAGAAGAGGAGATGCGAGAAAAGGAACGCAAGGAAAGAGAAGCGAGAGAAAGGCAGGAAAGAGAGGAGAGAGAGGAGAGAGAGCGCAAGAAGAGAGAGGAGCAGCAGCTGGCCCGGGCTCGAGAAGAGGAAAAGCAGCAGGCCTACCAGGCCAAGACCTCCGCACCTGCCATGCAAACACTGGACTCTGTTGTCGTTCCCGTCGCAAAGGGCGCCGGTCAGTCCAGCCCGCGCAAGGTGCAGCCACCACCAACCGCCTCGGAGTCGAGCCGCGACGACGAGTCCAGATACGTCGCTCCCAAGCCGAAGAGTCGCCCGGTAAAACCCACTCGGGAGGCGGCGAAGCCCAAACCTCAGCCAGTCTCTATTCGTGTGGGAACACATTCTCAGCGGGTGGCCATGTCTCAGCATCAGGCTGCGTCGTCTGCCGTCGCCGATCCCGCTCCAACCGGTTCCACCAGCAAACTCTCGTCCGCCGAGGCGAAGAATGCCAGCACCGCGTCGTTGCATACCGCTGCCTCGTCGAGCAGCTTCAAGAGCACTTCGTCGACTTCCAGCACCAAATCGAAGACGACTCTCGCGACCAAAAAGAGAGAACAGGAGGCACAGAAGAGACTGGAGCAGCGTCGTGAGGCTGAACGAAAGAGAGCCGCCCAGCAGGAAGAAGCACGCCGACAAGAGCAGGCCGAGGCGGAAAGAAGAGAGCGTGAGCGTCTGGCGCATGAGGACCCGAAGAAGGCGGCGCAGCTACAGGCAATCGAGAAGAGAAGACTGGAAAATCAGAGGAAGCTGGAGCAGCAGCGTGCGCAGCAGGCCACTCCATCGCGCAGTCGAGTACGTAAAAACCCCGGTAGCTCCCAATCATTCGTCTTCGAGCAATATCTAACAATGCATAAAAATTTTTATTTTTTCGCGTCTAGGCTTCCACCTTGCATCAAGACCGGCCTGCAGCCATAACTTCGCAGCGGAATGAGCAGTCGGCCGTCAGACCACCCTCGAGGCTGAACGGCGCCCAACGACCGATCAATGTGCCCCTACCCAACCCGGCGAAGCCTCCGAAGCGCGCTGTCGATGAAGAAGGCTCTTCGCGTGTCGCGAGCACCAAGCCTGGAGTCGTGCAGCAGTCTGACGGCAAACGACGCAAGACTGATGAAGAAGTTGCCCAAGAGCCACCTGTGCGGCCGACCATGGCGCCTCCAATTCGACAATCTGGCGTTCGAAAGGTATGCATCACAGCTCTGGCCCCCTCCCTCCCCAACAGAAGGAGTTTGGATGCTAAATTTGCACCCTTTTTTTTTAAGGACACGATGAAGCCGCACGTCTTTGCTGCCAGTGGCTATTCCACCATGCCAGCTCAGCACAGCCAGGGCGGCGGGCCGTCTGTGTATCGAAATCCATCCCTTGGCCCGCGCCAGTTCCCAGCTCCTGCTCCCGCCCAACCAGCTCGCGGTGGTCATCCGTTGGACATGTCCAAGTACGCCAGCGGAAAGATTCCCTTTGCAGAGCCGCCGTCGAACGCTGCGCAGATCCAACCGCCTCCCCATTACTCGGTCCACAAGACTCCCGCCCACGCACAGCGGCCCCCCAAGTCCTCCCCAGCCTATCCGAATGGCGACTCCATCAAGCTCCCCGAGATTCCCACTGACAGCGAAGACTCTGACTCAGATGCCGAGCCCTACAACGTGCCTGAGTGGGCGCGTGAAGAGAATCTCGGCCAGATCCTGATGGAGCAGGAGGGCCGCGATGGCGATGCTGTTTTTGGGCCATTTGCTCCGCTGCAGATGGAGGAGATCTTCAAAGACAACAAGGAGCGATTCAAGCGTTTTAGAGATCGGACCAGCAGTGCGAATTGGCTCACGACTGGAGATGGGTTGACGGCGGAGGAAGTGCGATGGGATTTGGCGGAGAGAGAGAGGCTGAAGAGGAACGGTGGATGGACCTACAATCCACGATCGCCTGCTTGAGCGCACACAGGCCCGGTCAATCGCTGCTGGCATTTGCTTGCTTTTTTTTTCTTTTTTTGCCAACTTTCTTGGGGAAAGCTTGTACCGGCGGAAAGTGGCTTGTTTTATTGGTTGCATGTCTACAGATTTTTTAATTACATTGGAGCGAAGATCATTTGTCGGTGTTGGGATTCTTGGTCGGCGACGACTTGAATTCTTGGTGATTATTCATTGATCCGTTTTTGATTGCTTGGGCATTTTTGATAGGTGTGCAGATACCTTTTTTTTTTTTTACACTTTTGCAATCAATCCAAACGGTTCTTCGTTTCTCTCCAGCATCGCACACACATAACATCACTGAGCCTGCATGGAGGTCATTCAACTTTGCTATCAAGACTCGCAGAGTGGTTTGTAATGCCGGCCGGGCATTGAAATCTGATAAGATTAACCATGTCTTGATTTGACTTGAGCGAACGGGGTGCAGTCCATGGGATACTACCATGAAGTTGATTGATGGAGATGGGCATCGAGTTTGTGATCTGGCTTCTTAGAGTTTGCTAAACTCTCTGTAGCTCCCATGTCTTCCAGCTCCGGCCTTGCTAAACCTCGCGGCGCCCTCGATGGCCTCGGCGGCGATGACCTTGCGGCCGGCATCGAACTCGTTGGCCAGCGCATCCTCCAACGACGACGCGTCAAACGCCGCGTAATAGCACGAGCGACGGTCCGTGTTGAGACACAGCTGGGGGAAGCGGAGCAGCAGCTTGGCGATGCGCAGGGCCTCGGGCAGCGCCTGGCCCTTGGGGACGACGCGGTTCGCCAGGCCCATGGCGAGGGCCTCGTGCGCGCCCACGGGACGGCCGGTGAGGATCAGGTCGAGGGCGCGGCCCAGGCCGACGATGGCGGGCAGGCGCACGGTGCCGCCGTCGATGAGCGGCACGCCCCAACGCCGACAGAACACGCCGAACACGGCGTCTTCCTCGACCACGCGCATGTCGGCCAGCAGGCTGAGCTCCAGCCCGCCCGCCACGGCGTAGCCCGCGACGGCGGCGATGACGGGCTTCTGCACGACGAGCCGCGACGGGCCCATGGGGCCCAGGTTGCGGCCGCGAACGGGCTGGAGGTTGTTTGCCGTGTCGTCGAGAATCCCGCCGTCTACGCCGTCGCCACCACCATTGCCATTATTATTAGAAGTGGCAGCAATACTGTGCAGGTCCGCGCCGGCGCAAAACGTCCCTCCGGCGCCCGCGAGGACGCAGACCTTCTGCGCCGGGTCGGCTTCGAAGGCGAGCACGGCGTCGTACAGTCTCTGGGCGGTCAGCGCGTCGACGGCGTTCTTCCTGCGCGGCCGGTTGATGGTGATGATTGTGATTCCGGCATGGGTGGTCGAGTCTGTCAGGACGGGACTGGAGGAATCCGGGCCGGGGGGTGGTGGTGGTGCGCGTGCCATGGTCTAGATGATCTAGTATGTAGTAGGATGTCTGTCGGGAGGAGTGAAGATGTTCTGGAGAGTGGAGGCGCTCGACTGTCCTTGATGCGCACAGCCAGCACGGAGGAGTAATCGTTGCGAGTCCATCATGGTCGTATCGAGGTGATCCTCCGGAAAGTCTAGCCTCGGCTCTTCCCCCGCGTGGAGCAAGCAAGGAAGCTTCCCTTGTTCAACTAATTTAAACGAACTGGCTTCAGCTCGTTCAAGGGGGAGTAACTGGTAAGTTGCATTCACCTCGTCTCTTCACCTGGTCGAGAAAATCCAGAGAGGTATTCTATACTAACGTATTTCACCACCTATTCGTACACCTCTTCACCACCGAATGACAGAATCAAATATCACAACCACCATCTAAAATCACCTAATTACCTTATGAGCTATTTCCTGTACGCGAGAGCACGTAGAGCAGTATGTCCAACTATATTACACAAACTACACCGTGGTGTGGTGCGCGCTTTGTGGCTGCAACTCATTGCGCTTCATTGAGCCAGATCATTCCCAGCTTCTCATCGGTCCATCCAGATTCACTGGTTTCAAACCCCCCATCTGAAAGCCAGTCTCATCAAAGTTGTATATCCCATATTTCTGAATGTTGTTTTGTACAAGCTGAAACCACCCTTGAATGACCTTGGATCTTCACACTTGGCTCACTGATAGTCGTACGATCAAGAGAATCGGGTTTTTATCTCAGGACGACGATTGATAAACCGATTAACCCAGTTGGTACCACCAGTAGGTGGATTGGCAGAGGCATCGCGACTGGCAAGGAGATTGGCTTACAGTGCTCACCCGGGAAGGGGGAGGGGGGTGGGCTGGCCTCGTTCGTCCATGGACAGTATCCACTGAATGACAGCTGACACCTCTGTAGAGGTTAGTTTTCGATTTCTAAGTTGAGATTCTCTTCGTGTCGTACGGCCGTTAAGTCTTCCACCAGACTGGACTGGTGCGAGGCACATCGTATGTACGTGCAGCAGCTCGAACACGGAAAATTGGCCTTCTTTCAAAGTTTTAATGGTCATATTCTACCTTCTTGATAAGAAGGCTCACTGTTTTGAGTTGTTGGCCTTTCTGTAGTTGAAATGAACGCGTCGCGCGGTGGGAGAGTGTACGAAAGGTGGTGAAATACGTTGGTTAACATAATCAATCACCTATTCGTCCATTTCATCTTCTCGTCCACTTCTTCAACATGCGACGCGTCCACTCACTTGATCATGAAAATGTCAACCACCAACGTGAATCAAGCTTCCCATCAAGAAGAGAGAATTCAATTAGCTATTCAAGCTTTTGAATAAAGGTCAAATTTCAAGTGTCCGAGCCGCTGCACGCACATACAATGTCCCTCGCACTAGCCTAGTCGAACGACTACGCGGCCGTACGACACGCAAGAATTCCCAGTGTGGAAATCGGAAACTCAGTCCTACAGAGGAATCAATGCTTGTCCAGTGGATAATATCTATGGACGAACGAGGCCAGGCCCCCCGAGTCGCGACCCTACGAGAAGCTGCCAATCTTATCCTTGCCAACCGAGACAAGTCCACCACTCCACCAACCGTTGGTGAATGCTGGACTAAACGCTTCATTGACCGCCATCCTGAACTCGATCGTACGACCATCAGCGAGCCCTATGTGAAGACCCCAAGATTATTCGAGAATGGTTCGAGCTCGTACGAAACACCATTGAGAAGTATGGGATCGTGGCAGAGGATATATACAACTTTGACGAGACTGGGTTCCAGATGGGAGTTATTGGGACTGCAAAGGTTGTTACTGGGTCTGAGCGAGTCCTCCGTCCGAAGGTCATCCAGCCTGGAAATCGTGAATGGGTGACTGTTGTTGAGGGAATCAATGCCTCTGGCTGGGTGCTGCCGCCAATGGTCATCTTCAAGGGGAAGCTGCACCAGGCATCCTGGTACCAGAATGGCTTGCCATCCGATTGGAGGATTGAAACCAGCCAGAACGGATGGACAAATGATAAACTAGGATTGGTCTGGCTGAAAGAAATCTTCAACAAGCACACCCAATCTCGTACGATCGGCCGATATCGACTCTTGATTCTGGATGGGCACGGCAGCCACAATGGGCCCGAGTTTGATCAGTTCTGCATGGAGAACTTGATCATTCCTCTCTACATGCCAGCTCATTCTTCCCATCTTCTACAACCACTGGATGTCGGCTGTTTCTCTCCCTTAAAACAAGCCTACCAGAAACAGGTTGAGAAGAAAATGGGACTTGGCATCAACCACATTGATAAGGATAACTTTCTGACCATTTATTCTTCTGTTCGTACGGAAGCTCTGAATGAGAAGAATATCTAGAGTGGTTTTAGAGCTACCGGGCTGGCACCGTACGATCCAGAGCAAGTTCTTCGCATCTCAACAACCAGATGAAGACCCCGACCCCTCCTGGAACCTCCTACAGTTCCCAAGCCTCCTGGGCCACAGCCACGCCGCACAACGTACGACAACTAGAGCAGCAGACTGAGAAGGTCCAGAAATACCTCAAGCGCCGTACGCAGAGCCCTCCTAGTCTAACTGAACGAGCCCTAGAACAGCTGGTCAAGGGATGCCAGATGGTCATGCACAGTGCTGCCATTCTAGCAAGGGAGAACAGCGAGCTAAGGGCTGCAAATGCCAAACAGAAGAGAAAGCGGGAGGCTCGTCGGACATATATAAGCCAGGGAGAAGGTCTGACTGTTGAAGAAGAGATGGATCGCGTACGAAGGGCCAATGAAGAGGAAAGAGCGGTGATTGAGCAGGCTGATCTTCAGCCACGCAAGCGGGCTGTACAACGGTGTAGTGTGTGTGGGGTACTTGGCCATACCGCCCGTACATGCTCTCAGCGTACAAGGAATAGTTCTTGATGTATTAGGAGTGTTTTCTATCTAGCGGTAATGATGTTTGAATGCAAACGTTGAATAGTGGAGAAGTGGACGAGAAGGTGATTGATTACGTTAGTCATCAACTCGTGCCAAGCGCACCACTACTCACACCCCTAGTGGGTGCGCCACGCTTCAATGAAAATGACTGCTCTCTTTCTATTTGAATATCTCAACAACAAAATGTCGGATCAATATAGAAAAGATGAAGATCAAATTACTCAGGCTGTTGACGCGTACAGACGCGGTGAATTCAAAAAACTACAGATTTGGCGGGAGAATTCAAGGTTGACTACCAGCGACTCCAAAGATGAATCCTTATACTCCATCCAAATTTACATCACGCCCTCAGACGCGGAAGCTTGATTCTGCCCAGGAGAAGGCTGTTATAGCCTGGATTAAGCAGCTAGATGAAGCTGGACGCTCCCAACGCAAGAGATGTTGACAAACTGCGCAAACTCTGTTCTCCGTCAAAGTCAATTGATCCTGAGACCAACCCCCAACTGTGTCAAAGATGTGGGCAAACGCTTTGTGAAACGGCGTTAATATCTAATGGAGCCAAAGAGAAACAGGCTGAAGATATAGGGATTGTACAGAGCTGGTATGACCGCCTGGAAGCCCTTGTAAAAAGCCATCGCATCTCTCCAGAATATCTACAACATGGATGAGACAGGGTTCCTAATAGGTCAGGTAAAGGTGGAAAAGATAATCACTGCTTATCCAGAAGCAAATGCAGTCTCTGCAGTCTAATGAACCGCAATTGGTCACTGCTATTGAGTGTATTTCGGCAGATGGAAAGGCAATTGATCCTTTTCTTGTGCTTGCCGGGAAACACCACCTGGAGGATTGGTATATGATTGCCTCAGCACTAATGGGTATTCCAGTGATGAGCTGGCCTGATCCATCATTTTGACGGAAGACATCTCCTCAATCCTTGAGAGAGTGGCGGCTCTTACTGCTTGACAATCATGGTTCTCATCTGACATACAACTTTTTACAATTATGTGAGGAGAAGAGGAGTATTCCATTCTATCTGCCACCAAATATGACACATCATCTCCAGCCTATTGATGGAATTCCGTTTCAGCAGTATAAGCACGCATGGGGAAGGCTGTCAATGAAACAGCACGCTTAGGAGATGAGATATCTGATCATGAGAGTTCTTGACTGCTCTGCCTGGCATCGTGATCCGTACAATCCGTGCAGGTGGGCCTCCCGATGTATCTGGCCATTAAGCCAGTAGCTGTTGAAAAAACCTGCGTGGATGACGGGCCAGGGATTGAAATGATTGATGAGCTGCCAGTCTTCACCACCTCCCTCAGTGCCGTCGTCTTAACTATCTTCTCCTAAGCCAATTACGACTCCGTACAAGCATACAAAAGGCAAAGACAGCCTTGGAGGATATTGAGATGGTCATGAGCAGGCATCTCCTACCCTCAATTCCCGTCTACAACAGATCTTCCGAGGCAGTCTACTACAGGCTGAGCTGAACGCCTAGCGGGAGGAGGCTTTGAACCGCTATTTACAGGCCAGCCAAAGACGCAAGAGAAAAATTACCCGACGGCGCGTTCAGGCAGGAGGTCCTATATGTCAAGGCTGCAAATCGCAAGATTGAAGGCGGCTAGCACTACAGGGAATGGTGACGGGTCAGAGATAATTGAGAAATAGCTAGGGGAGGGCCTGGAAACTTGGGATCTCTGACTTATTTCATAGGTACTCAGGGAGCGTGGCCAAATCAAGTCTTTTAGTTGCCTAGTCATCTGAATTTTCATTGAAGCGTGGCGCACCACTAGGTGTGAGTAGTAAGTAGACAACTCGATGCACTGCATTCACCTCCTCTTCACCGGGTCGAGAAAATCCAGAGAGGTATTCTATACTATATAGAACCTGGCACGTACTACATAATAGTCAAGCCGGCCTGATCCTGAACGTACTATACATGTATGTATGTACACAACAGTGCAGTCGCACGGATTCAACAGCCCAAGCAAGCTACAGGCGTGCGGAGTTCAGAGAAGCAAAGAAACAAAGAAAATAAAAAAAAAAGATTCGGATTCAGTCCCGGCCGGAAACCCAGATTTGCCCAATTCCCATTTTCCCTTTCCAAAGAAAAAGTATCGAGAAGAAGCCCACACCCCGTCCAGAAAGAATATATCTCTTTCACAAGCTGATAGTACCGTAGTTAGTATATAGAAACAGCAGCGCATCGGTTTCGTAGTCGGTTACTCGACAGGCTAAAAGTAGCCAACCCAATCTCCTACCTTCTCTTACGGGAGTCCTCGGGCTCCACGCCCTCCATGCTCTCGTCGCGCTCCTCCACCATGGAGTCCGCATTGAGATTGCTGATATCCGGTGCCGTGCCGTGGCGCGTCATGCTTGCGGGATATGTGATGGTGCGCCAGCCCAGCGGAGACGACGGGTCCTTGATGTATTGCGACATGGGGAACTAGATGTACAGATCATGAATTAGCATCATATCGTCCGCAGGGAAGAACAACGAAAAAAAAATAGATAAAGGAGTAATGGACACGACGTACGTAGTGGTCATTCTTCTTCATGGTGACGACCCATGGCACATTGTCAAAGGTGACGCAGCGCAGGCGGAAGTACGTATTGTTCGGGATAAGGCTGACCTGTGCGATGAACGAGTCGAGGTCTGGCGTCGGAACGTCGTTGACGGCTGTGATGAAGTTTGTCGGGGAGAGACCGTAGTGATACGCTGGAGAGCCGCGACTCTACAGGCAAGATGCACGTCAGTGTCACCGAGTTCCAGAGAACTTATAACCCAGCATTCCCGGTAGGAGAAAAAAAAAACAGGTAAAGGACGACCTGATGACTTACCATTGCGCTGACATACACCTCGCTGTGAAGCTTCGAGATCTGCTGGCGCACAGCATGATGCGGCTTCTGGAGCATTGCCCCGCAAAACGACAGCACGCGGTCCGTCTCCAAATCCTCCGTCGGCACGGTCCGGACTTGGATGCGCATCTCCTTGCCGCGGCGCACGACAAGCGCGTCGAGCACCTCCTGGTCGTACATCACCTCAAAGTCCGACACGCGCGTGACGAGCTTGCCGTTGAGCGTGAGGATGACGTCGCCCTCCTCCAGCTGCTGGCGATCCGTCGACAGCGGCGATGCGCAGCCAACTTTTCGGACCATGAACAGTTCGTGCTTGGCCGGGTTCGCCGCGCGGACCCTTTCGATCCACTCGTCCGAAACACCCATGATGTGTGCCTGGTTCATCTGGATGGTGTACGTCTCCACGTCGAGGATCCGCAGCTTCGGGATCGTGCCGTTGCGGATCTGCTCGACGATGGGCAGCAGAGGCGGCGTGGCGAAACCAAGATAGTACTCGACGTCCTCGTGAGAATTGGCGATGCGCTCACCCAGGTAGTTCAGCCAGAGGGCCTGGACGACGCCGTCCTCGCCCAGCAGGACACCGCTCATGCATTGGCTGCTCAGCCCCGTCTCGACCGTCACGGCATCGAGGTTGATGGCGCGGTATCGCGGCGCCTGGGCATTGGCCGGGATCGACGCGCTCGCGACGTCGGTGACCATCGTCTTGGCGGTGACGATGCGCAGATTCTGGTTGAAGCCCACGAAGATGGGTTGGTCGCCTTGCTGGATGTATTCCGTGCTCAGCCTCGCGGCCTTGACCGGCGCCTGCACAAGACGCGCGTCGTATTGGATGATCGCATAGTTTTGGAGGGGATGGAGGAACACCACCTTCCCCGGCACGTCGATGGAGTCGGCGACGGTGATGTTGATGTCGCAGAGATCGAACGGAACGGTCGCCCGGGATATGACGACGAGACCCCTTTCGGCGTCGACGACCAAGCCCACTCCGGTTTGGCGGGCGTTCGGAAAGCCGTCGAGTTTGATATGCATTGAGCAAGAGACGCGCACAAAGCTGCGGATGATGTCGTTGACGGCCGGGTGCCGTGCTCCGTCGAGCTGGATGAAGTCCGCCTTGCGCGGGACGAGAGGTTTCGCGGGCAGCGCGTCGGCCAGGTCGGTAAAGTCCCACAGTCCAGTCTCGTCGTTTCGCACCGCCAGTCGCATCTTGGGATGCCAGTGTCGGTCCATGTGTACGATGCATGTTCCGCGTGTATGGAGGTCGCGGATATGTCGGTACGAGATGACGACTCGAGCGCGATCTAACCAGAAAGTCATCTTGCTGTACAGTTTCCTAGATAATTTCCTGATTCTAGTTGACCTGGACATTCTCCGGAGCTT
>FQSS02000110.1:0-37540 GCA_900128795.2 Malbranchea cinnamomea
ACAGATTCTTCAGCACACCAATCCACCCTCTAAAAAAAGGAATAGTGAAACAGTAATAGTAGGCACAGTAGGACCAAATGTGCAATTTACGCCATTTACCTATAGGGATTGGCCACACCCTTGTGTGCTTTTCCCCGGGGCCAATCTAATCTCCACAGACTTTGTTGACAGCGATACCAGGAAGCAAGGTGCAATGAACTTCTGGACACAACTCCCCCGAAGATACGATGGACCCGTTCGCGCGATGGAGCGGAGTAAACGACCAAAGTGACGGACCAGGGTTAGATTCTCTGTCTGCATCATTGCCACTGGGACGACTATTTCATGCGAGTTAGACTGCTCTTGTGAAGCGTCCAACATGTTGATATTTATTCTCAGCAACTGAAATCTTAAAAGATTTAAAGATAGACTTCCAGCCCCGCTTTAACCAGAGCTCATCTGAGAGAATACATCACACCTGACCCTCCTTGACTTATCAGTCAGCAGCAAGGTTTGTCCATGGAGCGGCTAGAGGTTTCGACGAAGAAGGCCTTAACAGGCTTAGAAATAACCAGCAAAGATATCCTGATTTGTCTGGGTATCATATTTGGCTGTTTCCTCAGTGCCAAGGTAAACAAAGTTTTCTGAACGATATCATCGAATCGTCAGACAGCTCGGGCTGATCTGTAGTGACAGGTCGTTTATCGGCTGTTTTTCTCTCCACTACGCCATGTCCCAGGCCCGTTTATTGCCAACGTCACCAGCCAGTGGTCCATAATCACGAGCATGTCTGGGAACCGGGCGAGGATAGTTGATCGGCTTCATCGCAAATATGGCCCTGTCGTTCGACTCGGACCTAGTGAACTCAGTTTCAGCACTCCAGAGGCAATAGATACAATCCACAACATGAACACCGTCTTCAATAAGGCGGCCATCTACGACTACCTGGGAGAGAAAAGCCTGTTCAGCATACGCGACGTGCCCACCCACCGTAAGCGTCGACGGCTGCTGAACCATGCTTTTTCTCAGCACTATCTCTTTGACATGGAGCCAGAATTTCGGCGATCTGTCAAAAAGATCACAGACTTTATCGAACAGTCGGGAGGTGAGCCGATTGACGTCAAACATTGGTTCAAGATGTACACACTGGACAACGCAGGGAAAGCGTTCCTGGGTGCTTCATTTGGCGCATTGGATAGCGAAGAAACACCGCAGATCGCAAAAGACTATGACGTGCTTTTTCATATCTGGGCAGGCGAGGCTATTTTCCCTATCACCATGTGGGTTCTGAAGCATATTCCCCACCCGAAGCTCAAGCACTTGTTCGGGGCACACAAGCGGATTTATCAGGTAGGCTAATTTCCGGCGACCATGAATTTCCAAGGTTAGAATCGATACTGACTTTCCGACTTTCAGTATGGAGCCGATAAATTGAAAGAATATGTTCAGAAGTATGGACGGGTTTCGAATCGAAAAGATCTTCTAACGAAGATGATTGGCACAAAAGAAAATGATCCTGATGCTCTTCCAGATAAGGATATAGAGGCAGAGATTGGTGGTCTCTGCTTTGCTGCCACGGATACTGCATCGACGACGCTCATCTACCTCTTCTGGGAACTTGGCCGAAATCCAGATATCGCAGCGCGGATCCGGGAGGAACTGTTTGACGCTCCACTCGTTGACGGGGCCGTTCCATACACATCCACGATAGCTAGTCGCTGGCTGGAAGCCACCTTGTTAGAAACTCTGAGAAAATATCCGGCAGGTCCATCTGGCTTGCCGCGAGACACACCACGAGGTGGCTGTGTGATTGACGGAGTATACGTTCCAGAGGGAGTAAGTCTGTCCTCAGCAAGGGGGGAAGGGACTGGGTCCTGTATATGTGACTGGGCCAACTCTAATAATTGCATAACATAGACCGTGGTCTCGACAAATACCTGGACCGTCCATCATGACCCTGAACATTTCCCGGACCCTTACAAATTCGATCCCGCTCGCTGGCTCGGAGAAGTGACACCAGGTATGAAAGCACGCTTGGTTCCGTTTTCGAAAGGTCAATTCAACTGCATCGGTCAACCCATGGCCCTCTTCGAGATGAAGATTCTCATCGCCACGCTCGTCAAAAAGTATCATATCACCACTCCTGACTTCATGACTCCCAAAGTTGTAGATTTTGAGGATTATATCCTGGCAGTTCCCAAGTGCAAGAAGTGCCTCATCAGATTCACGCCGATTTAGAAACGACGTGTCGATTCAGTCACGTCTCAGGTTGTTGATGTCGGTACAAGTATTCTGGTTTGTCCTCGGCCGCGGATATTCAACAATATGAGCAGTTTTGCTTGTTTCTTTTCCGTGGTATAATTGACTTTCTTTATATGAACGGCTTCGAACTGTATGTTGAGGGTCTGCAAATCGATTCGCGAGTGTTGTTGCCCGGTCCTGAACGTTGCTTTGCTGGTGCCTTGTTTGAAGACATACGAAGGGCGAATTCCAGGCACAAGTTAACAGCAAGCAGAGATCCTCAAGAACCAAACCGCTTTTCTTTCCTATACCCCAACCCAAAGTAGATAGTACTGAATGTCCATATTGAAAACACTTTCGAAACACATCGTGCTACTAGTCATAGTACTTAACGGTGCGCCCAGAAGTTCGTGATGATCTGACGTTCTTTGCCAAGACATACGAATCTCGGAAATTAGATTGTCCGCGATAGCGGCAGCCGAGCCCGGCTTAGGTAATTGGCGCCGATGTCGGACACGCGGGGCTATTCGCGGGGCAGCTGGTAGTTATGCTTCGAGCTCATTGAAGATCCCAAGCGTTTGGACACCAACGGAGGACATAAATTTACAACAAATAATTAGACTTCAGTCTTGACTCTTCGTTAGGAACCTTTCTTCACAGAAGGAATTGCTCTGCGATTTTGAGTCTGGATTTCTTAGTGCTATAGCACCATCATGGTCAAACACAACATTGTAGTATTTGCTGGAGACTACTGTGGTCCCGAAGTAAGTCGGACCCCTAGCTGCATCTTCAGTCATCTCATGCCGACGGAAAGGGCGATGCTAACGTTTGATGTGCAGGTGACTGCAGAGGCCATCAAGGTGCGGAAAGAATCCTCCAGTTGGCGCAGAGTGTCTGCCAAGGTCGCATCTGCTGCTGGTGTTCCCTCCTAATAACGTTTCTTTGTCGACGTAGGTCATTAAAGCGGTGGAGAAAAAGACGGATCTTGAATTCAATTTTCAGGACTATCTTCTTGGAGGGGTGAGTGGAATGCCCTCCTAGGCAAGCGCAATTACATTGTCATCTAATCTGAAATCCTCTCCACAGGCTTCCATTGATGCTACCGGGATCGCATTGACCGACGAGGCTCTCGCAGCCGCAAAAAATGCCGACGCCGTAATATTAGGTGCAGTAGGGGGTCCAGTATGTCAAACGTTTTTCAATTTACAGGTTATATGAAGCTGGACTAAAGCTGCTGCTTGACTAGAAATGGGGAACCGGCGCGGTTCGACCTGAGCAGGGCATTCTCCGGCTTCGCAAGGAAATGGGCACGTTTGGCAATCTTCGTCCATGCAGTTTTGCTGCTCCTTCCCTCGTCGATATCTCACCACTAAAAGCCGACGTCTGCCGTGACGTCAATTTTAACATCGTCCGTGAGCTCACAGGTGGTATCTACTTTGGAGACAGAAAAGAAGACAACGGCGACGGTCATGCCCTAGACACTGAGCCATACTCAAGAGCTGAGATCGAACGGATTACGCGTCTCGCCGCCCACCTCGCACTGCAGCACGAACCCCCCTTGCCAGTGTGGAGCTTGGATAAGGCTAACGTGCTCGCGACCAGCCGGCTATGGCGGAAAGTAGTGAGCGAGGTCATGGACAGAGAATTCCCCCAGATCAAATACGGTCATCATCTCATTGACAGTGCTGCTATGTTGATGGTCAAAGACCCACGCAAATTGAACGGAATAATTGTCACCAGCAACCTGTTCGGCGATATTATCAGCGACGAAGCCAGCGTCATCCCTGGCTCCCTTGGCTTATTGCCCAGCGCCAGCTTGAGCGGAATTCCCGATGGGAAGAGCAAAGTAAATGGTATTTATGAACCAATTCACGGTATGTACTGCCCTCAATTCTCCGACATCCTGCATTTCCGCCATTTGCTAATTCATGTGATATGTAGGCTCCGCCCCCGACATCGCAGGGAAGGGCATTGTCAACCCCGTAGCTGCCATTCTCTCCGTGGCAATGATGCTACAATACTCTTTAAACCGTCCAGTAGAAGCCAAGGCGATTGAAACTGCCGTTCGTAACGTGATCGAGGCCGGCATTCGTACGGCCGACATCAAAGGCAGTGCAAAGACCAGCGAAGTTGGAGACGCTGTGGCTGCTGAGGTGGAGAAGCTCCTACAAACAGGAAAGCAAGCGTGAATTCGAAAACGACAGATGACAATAGAGTGAAATAATTGGACCCATAAGTCCATCTAGCATTAATCTTTCTAAAGAATATTTCAGAATCACTAATAACAATACATGAAGGGGGTATCTTATAGAACGTGACTCCATATCAAAATTTTTCTGAAAGCAACAGCGCCGCGTGACCCGCCTCGAATAAAGGGCAAATGCAGCTTACCGAATCTCTGGTTCTTGAAGCCAGTCCGCCTCGTCGAACTTTGCAAGGACAACATCATTCTCTGCACCACATTCGAGCTTTTCCGTTGCGTCAACTTTGTTTTTGTGAGGTAATGTAGAGCTCCTCCGCCTCCGAGCGAAATATTTATCGTCGCGGGCGAAGACCTGAAACCCACGCACATGGGTGTCCTTCCCGTTCTGATGGTTCTCACATATGCGAACTTGGATGACCATCGCTTTGAGGACATTTCCCGCAGAGGGATCGTCTATGTCAATGTCCTCTTCATACGAGTCTTGGTCATCGTCGTCACTGATTTTGTCAGCCCGGCCCTCGTCGTCATCAGTCGTTTCTGACTTTTTCCCCCGATGTTTCCGTTTTCGAGGTCTTGCATACCTCCCTCCAACTCCCTCGAGGTTGATGTCCACCCACCCGCACGGCGATTCCCCCTGCCACGTCGCAAATTCTACCAGGTCGTTTCCGCCCATTCCCGCCAAAAACACCATCTTTGTAGGCGTGTAACTTTCATCAAGCTCAAAATCGAGATAGACGCGCATCCTCACTATCGCAACGCGTTTGAAGAAATGCAGGGTCAGGGTATGAGGTTGCGGGCCATCAGACTGCCAAAAGAGGGAGGGAGAAGGGTTACGGAGGGCAGCCACGCCGCAGCCCGGTTTGTAGGAGGAAACGGTCCAGGATGCAAGGGAAGATATTTCGCGGAGATTAGGGGGGATCGGGGCAGAGGAGAATCTCTCTGTTTAAAATACACACGTTAGATCCTGAAGCCATCAAGAAAAGAAAGTAGGGGCATTGAGAGGTAAACACTGTACCATCTTCTTGCATTTCTTCATCGTCGTCTTCCTGCCTCTGTTCTTCTTCACCTTCCATTTCCTCCTCATCCACCTCGATATCTTCATCCTGTAACTCTTCATCAAAGTCTGACCTGTCACCGGGTATACTCTCTTCCCCCGGATCCTCTTCCATTTCCGAGTGACCTCCCCCACGCCCGACAACAGCAGCAGCAGCCTGGAGTCGCTGTGCAGTAGCCATGCTCACGGAATCGGCAGGCGGAAGAAGTTGAGGAATGTCCTGTTCTCTCGAGGCTGAACCCGAGGCGCCGTCTACATTCGGAAAGGCGCGCTCAGCGGCGACCCGGCGAGAGGGGTATCGTGGCATTGTCGTTCATGAGCGCGAATCGAGACAGATGGCTGTGCTAAGGGAAAAGTGAGTGGTCCTATTGAGGTGCTAGAGATGACGGATCATGTCTGGTGAGATTAGGAAACTGCTGTCAATAGCAGTACTAGTAACATGCACTCGTAGAAGAAAGTTCATTGATCTCGTTTTGCGGGTTGTCAAGCAAGTACATGCAGAAAGAATTAAATATAAATATTGTAGTCACTTTCATAACCACAACTAACACAAGCCGGGTTAGCTCAGTCGGTAGAGCGTGTGGCTCTTATGAAGGGTCATAACCACACGGTCGCGGGTTCGAGCCCCGCATCCGGCTATTTATTTTTTTCGGGAACTTTGATTGGTTGAATCCAGATCTAGACATATCCGATGAGGCGCATTCGTTCTCGATAACTATCTAGAATCATTTTTCCATGCCTGAGTGATTCGCTCAAATTCACATTGTGGGTAAATCCTTCGCAAACCTCATGGCAGTCGCGCGATTGAAGATTGAAGCTTTCTGGGACTTTCGTCTTCGTTATTCTAGCCTTCCTCACTCGTCGCCCTCTTGGCGAACCGTTCCTGAAGCTCCTCAAAGCATAGGAGGCATCTGTGGCCCTTCCGGAAAAGTCCTTTCTGAGAGGGGAGAATTGCTCGTAGCCTCCTTGGACATGTCACCTCGAAGGTGCGAGCCTGCAAGAGATGAATTGGCGGCAGTAGCAACCTTGCTGTCAGTTCGTGGGCGGGGCTCAATATCTCGCCCAACTTGATCTAGTACTACTACATCCTCAGTACATAGTATTAGTAGTATGTACCGTGATACTGTCGCACCCTATTGTCAATCAGCGTGGTGATGTTTGGGCGTGCAAGTCCATCCAAAGAGAGCTTGTGGCGGGACTGAGCCTTTGCTCACGTCCCTTTCTCTGTGAGTGGCTCCCATCCAGACACCGCGGCTGTGACAGCGCAGTGATCACTCGTCGGTGGCATTCAGATCAAACTCCCGCTTCGCAATAAATTATGATGGGCCCTCCGTCAGCTTCATCCCTTGCAGAGGTCGAATGCTACTACTACACCACGAGGAAAATATACAATGTGAGCGGCAAATGCAAGTTTTCGACAACATTTTCTTTGTTCTTTTTCTCCCCCAACAAACTATGTACTACTAACTTAAGTGATCGTGATCGAACTTGGCATCTTCCATTGGGGGCGGGTTTGGCGAGAGCACATTCAGCCCCAGATTTTCGGATGAATTTGCAAAACAACGAAAGGAAACAGAAATGAAACGAAGCAGACAGATCAACAGCAAATGGACCGACTAACGAGCGCGTATTTTCCTCAAACATTTCCCACCTTCTCTCACCTCTCTCATAACCTTCAGGGACATCAACTCCGCTTACCTTTTTCAGATTTTTCTCTTGATTATTTATATTCTCTCTCGTGACATTACTGTCAACATAATCGAGACAGATTTTTGACGAGAGAGTTTTTTTCATGTTAGTGTTCAGGACGTGACAAGCTTGCGTACCATTGATCAAACTTGAGATGCAGGCTGATCGAGATCCGCATGCCAATAACCACTCTGTCCAGGATGCGGTCCCGAGACACAGCAATTGTCATTGTTCTTCGTCAACATTGCTTTGGCCAGTGCGATGTCTGTCGTGAACAGAAGGACCCCATGGGGTATTCTTTTGCAGACGCGCACGACGACGGAAGTAGATACGCTTGGCCCACTTCCAGGCCTCGACGCCACCAAAGAACAGGGTTGCCTCAACGAACACGATACCCCATTCCCAGGTGATACCAGTGTGTCTGAAAACATCGTGGTTGATGACGGGAATGTACAGAAGCGGGAAAATGGTGATGAAGCCGGCAATGATGGACCAGAAGAGGAACTTGTTGCGCCAAACGTCATACATCCACTGGGTGAAATATCTCTTGGAGCCGGGTTGCATGCGAAAGAAACTGCGGCGCATGTCCACCATCTCCCATGCGAGAAAGAGTGCAAACCAGGTAAGGCAGACAAAAGTGGTGGCACGGGCACGGAAGACGGTATCGCATGCCTCGGAATAGGAGTTGTTGCAGCCTTCAGCGAGATCACCATCACCAAAACCGAACATGACAAGGGAAAAGGAAGCGAGGCAGAGCGCAGCCATCCAGACACCATAGACGAGGATGTCAATGATTATCTCTGGGGTGAAAATTCCGTGTTTCTAAGGGCGCGGTCAGTGACATGCTTGAAGGAGGTAGGAAAAAAAATTAACTTACGCTTTGCGGTGGGCGATCCATGATGTCTGGCGCAGCAACTTCCATACCAAGTCCCATATCAGGCATACCAGAGGTAATCATAATAATCCAGAGAATCTCGACAGGCGCCAAGGGGAAGACGGACTGGTTATGCTTGTCTTTGAATGCTAAACCAATGAGAAGTGTACAAGCTTGAGCGATATTCTCTGCAAGTAAATGAAGGACGAATTTCTGAATGTTGTCGAAGATACGGCGGCCCTCCTCGATAGCGTTGAGAATAGAAGCAAAATTGTCATCCGCCAGGACAATGTCGGAAGCATCCTTGGCAACATCTGAGCCAGCTTGACCCATGGCAATTCCAACGTCCGCCCGCTTCAGAGATGGAGAGTCGTTTACACCATCACCAGTCATGGCAGCAAATTTCCCACGTCGATGGAGAGCTTCAATCATCCTCACTTTGGTGTTGGGAGCGCATCGAGCGATGACCAATGGCAATTGAGGAAGTTGGTCGATTTCATCATCTGTCAGTTTATCAAATTCACTTGCCGTCATTACCATCTTGTCTGCAACGTCCTTGGCGACCATGCTCATGTCAGCTGGGATAATGCCCACCTGGGCAGCGATCGCGCGCGCAGTTCCCGGATGGTCACCAGTGACCATGTGAACTGTGACGCCTGCACGGTGGCATTGCTCAATGGATCCGGCTGTCTCAGGTCGTGGAGGATCATACAATCCAATGAGACCCAGGAACCGTAAGTCCTTTTCCACATCCTCACGGTTGATATCTGCTCCTTCGAGAACAGTGGAATCGACCCACAGCTTAGAAGCAAGAGCGAGAACGCGAAGACCCTGTTTAGCAAGCGCTTCCATGTTCGCAAGGATATTATTGCGGATCTCATCTGTCAGAGCGACCGGGCCCTCTTGAGCGTCCAGGACGATTGTTGTGCAGGCATCCAAAATGCGCTCGACGGCGCCCTTGGTGAACACCATTTGGAGATCTTCCTCGGCAGTGACCTTGTGAAAAATGACAGACATTTTCTTCACTGTTGAATCGAATGGAAACTCAGCCTTTTGATACCAAACGGCTCCCTCACCCTTGGTCCATCGATCTCTGTTCCAGTTGAAACGCGACGCAAATACCTGGATAGCAATCTCCGTTGGCTCACCACGAGCGTGCCATTCCATGGTATCATCGCTCTTATAGACATGGGCAAGATTTGCCATGGAGGCGACATTCAAGAAATCCTCCAACTGAGGGTTATCCTTCAGCAAATCTTCAGGGGATGCAGGGTGAAGAGGAGCATCGCCGTCAAGCGCACTGGGAGGGAGAGCATCAAACCCAAGGTCACCAACGCTGGGATTGAAAGGCTCGTTGGACATCCCCACAGAGTAAGTACCCTTGGAAGGGATCCAAGCCTTTTTGGCAACCATTTTGCCCTGAGTCAGCGTCCCTGTCTTGTCCGAGCAGATGTTCGTCACAGCACCAAGGGCTTCGAGAGAGTCGAGTTTCCGGACAATAACATTTCTTTCCACCATGCGCTTAGTCCCAACAGCCATGGTGATGGTCAAAACCACCACGAGGCAAGCGGGAATCATACTCAAACCCGTTGCAACGGCATATATGATGACTTCATTGTTGCTGCTCCACAAATTGGCACTCATGACAATGATGGCGAATAAAACAGCAACACCGAACAATATCAAGGCCAGCTTTGATAGTTTTCGCTGCAATGGAGTTCCAACATTCACCCCGAGGAAGCGTCCAACTGCGTCGGTAGTGGTCAAGGTCCAAGCCTGGACATACCAGCGCTTCTTTGTCTCGCCATTAGGCCCACGTTTGACAGGGCGCCGTCTGGACTTTGTGGCACGGAGCGCAGCAGCGATAGATCCGATCTCCGTGTGCATACCGGTAGAGATAACCACACCACGGGCGCGACCACGAGTAACAGTAGACGAGCTAAATGCAATATTAAGTCTATCACCGGGTCCAACGTCCGCTTTCAAGGTAAGCTCAGCATCCTTTTGGACAGGAAGAGACTCTCCTGTCAGAAGCGCCTCGTCAGTTTCGAAATTGACGGCTTCCACCAATCTATGTTGATCCAAGTTAGTCTTACATGTTTAACCAAGAGAAAATACGGAGGAAAGCTGTCTCACCTGAGATCAGCTGGGACGGTGTCACCGGTCTTCAGCTCGACCATGTCACCGGGTACAATTTCGGAGGATGGGATCGTCATAGTCTGCCCGCCCCGCGAGACAACACCAGTAGGAGAACTGAGCGAACGCAACGAGTCCATGGTCTTCTCGGCAGCGTATTCTTGGAAAAACCCGACAACGATATTGAGGATGATAACGGCAGCAACGACACCGCCTTCAATCCAGGACTGGATCCCGAAGCTCACGGCCATGGCGAGGATCAGGACCTAGAGCACCACACAGAATTGGATCAGAAAAACCGGGTCCCATCTTAGGAGGGGAGGAAATAGATCTCAAGGATATGGGCGGCTTAACTAGCATCATGGCGTTGGCGACTTGACGAATAATGATCTTGACCACGGAGACGCCTTCACCTTCATCCAACTGATTGGGGCCATGCTGCTCGAGACGACGCTTGGCCTCTTCGGGCGTGAGCCCATCATCGGGATGGGTGCTGAGTTCTCGTATAACGGCGTCGGCAGGCAAGCAATGGGCAGGAAGTGAGAGTCCCGCGGTGGGCTTGGGGCCGACCTGGGACCATTCTGTCTGATCCTTCTCCATTGAAGTTTGAGTGGAGAGTTTCTGCGGTCAAGAAAGCACTGTTGCGACGATGGACTCGAAAAGAGGAACGGTTACAAATCGTTTGTCACCACTGAAGAAACTAAAAGGAGATTACTAGCTTCTGGATTGACCTTGGAGCTTCGTCTAAGGGTCAAACAGGCAGATATCTCCCCCAAGCGATCACTAAGTAGGTCTCTGCCACAATGTCGGGGAGAGGTGTGGGCACTACTGGAGAAAAAAAGAGCAAGGCTGTCTGCTGCGAGCCAGCTCCCTTTAAAGCACACCCGCTCGACATCCGGAAGATTGTAGGTGAATGGGTCACACCATTCTTGGCATAAGGTTTTGCATCATCCGTCTCGCCGGTGGGTAAACCACAGTCGATCAGCTACTTACCAATATCCCTCCCCTTGCGGAACGATTTTACACCGAGTGCCCAGTATGGGGCAGGGGAAAGATTTCTTCCTGGTCTCGCTTCCTAAACCAATTACCTTGAAACAGTCACAGAGCATTATTATCGATAACGCTTGCCCGATAGTCGCCTTTTTATGGGGTTAACTCTCCGTTGTTGCCCCACCATCCTTTTTTTTTCATTTAAAATTATTTTTTTTATTTTTTTATTTTTATTTTATTTTATTTTTTATATTAATATTTATATTTATTTTTCTTTTTTTTTCTTTTTTTTTGTTATAGCAACGACGGGCGGGAGTATCTTGAGGTTAGATCTCTCAAGAGGTTTCACCTGAAAACCTTCCTAGGGCTCCTCCGCTGTCCACTACATCCCGATGATGACCGAGAGCGACAGGTTCGATCTTGGTGGCGGAAGTGCCCTGTCCTATCTTTTCTTGGGTGAATCAGGCTTGGCATGAAAATGGAGAGGGGCAAAGGTGAGAAGCCTCACCCCCTGAACACGGGACGTTTTCTGAACTTTGCGGAGAAGTTCGAAGAGCTTCCACGTCTTGGTTAAGCTCGTCAGAGCACACCGGCAATCCAGCACTGAGATGGGAGGTCATGGTCGACAAGCAGACGTTGTTTTTCAAAAGATGTTATCTGTGCATTTTTTCCGGTACAGGGATGACCGCCCAGACGTCGACAAGGCTGGACAAATTACACCCCTCTTTCCTTCAAAGATCCTGCTCGATCCGAGTCGAACGGCCCTGTTCTGTGGACGGTTTCTCTCGGTGGCACTCCTCCACCGGCTGACGCGAGGCATGGCAACCACGCACGTGCGTGCTGCGACCATGCTGACTTGCTCCACGGCCGCTCCGCCCCTCAGCGGAGGCTGTGGGGAAAGCTCTGGGTGACAACCTGACGCTCGAAGAGTGGCCACTGCTGCCCGTTGCCACGCCGCGCTCCGTGCTGCGGCAATAAAAAAAAATCTGGAATGCGACCAAGATATGCCAAGCCACACTAAGACGATCGGACATCCTTGGCAAAACCATCGGCTTGGAGAGACACGTGAGCTCCAGGAGGGTCATTGGAAGATCTGTCCGCAAGGCACACTCCAGGCCTTCTAGCATCTCCCATCACGCACCGTACATCGAGTAGCCAACCTCACATCAATGCTTCCGGGGAATGTTCTTTTTTCTCGCATCCATCCCGCCCGCGAATGAATGTCGGACTATTCAAGATGCAAGTTCGCGACGTTACATTCAAACTGGCACTAGCTCTTCCCCGGACGAATCTGCGGTCGCAAAAAAAGAGCCTAAAAAGCGCCAACCCTTGACTTGCGGGACGCCTAGTTCGAGCCGGATTATTCGAGAAAAAGTGCCTCACGTAGCCACCAGTCGATCCCTGCCCGACATGATTATTGAGATTATTGCGGTTTTTCAAAAATAACATTGTTACTTTCTAGATTTTCCGCTCGCCTTCGGGATGACTTTCATTGTTCGGGTGAAAAAGCTCCCTCCTTTCGCTATCTGCTCCACGGATGAGAAAGGGAGAGTTCGCCAGAATTTAAATGATTATTACAAGATCGATCATTAAAGGAGTAGGATTGCTATGCTCGTGAGAATATGAGATCGATGTTTTCATCCCATTAAGGAAAGAAGTGATCTCGGGAAATTTGCTACAACCTCTCAGATTCTCGTTCCCTGACCGGCAATTTTCTTTCTTGTTCCGAATGCGTCGAATGAGAAGCGGTGAAGTCACGGGCAATATCGGCCTGCATGGTGTCAAACTCACCGCTTCACTCCTGTCTCAAACACAATCCCGCATTTTCTGCAATCCCATTGAGACCAATGGTCATTGCGGAGGAGACAACATCCTAATCTAAGCGGGTACTGGTTATATTACGGACGACTGAAGCTCCCCACAGACATGGATCCAAACATCGAACTCGTTGAACAACAATCTGATCTTTCGAGTCACAAAGTCTCCTTCGTAGCAATGTTCTCTCGACCAGCAGTATGCTGCCTCAAGATCCACAAGTACATCCAGTGGAAGTCAACATATCAATCATAAGAATACATACACTGCAAAGGCGGGAATCTTCAAGGGATATCTAGCGGACACTCGGGTGCTCATCCCGGTTCTGCGGGTTCCCAGAGGCACGGGAGCACGCGAGCACTTGCCAATACAGTATTAAGAAAAGAGAGCCGGGGCCATTTTTCCCCGGTCAGTGTCACGTGCTGATTGCTGTCTGCAGACTGGATGTCAGGACGATCGTACACAGTCTGCGCCAGCCAAGGGCACTACCTCTCTTGTCTAGATGCAGACGAGAAGAAAAATCTGATACAGATATTAGTACTCTTTGTCACAAGCAAAGGGGATACATGCCGACGAAAACATAATTCATACACAGTAGTAAGGTGAATGAAGATAAGAAAGATTTCTGAGGCTCCAGAGCTATTTTTTCTTCCCCTTATTTCGTCCTTGAAGTCCCCCTCTTTTCATTAAATACATCTCCATACAATGCATTTTGTAGAACAGTATCAGACACGTGGGCGTGTAGGTATGTACACAGTAAACGGCAAAGATACTGTAAGAGATCGATACACCCTTAAATTTTGACAAATGGGAGAAACGTTAAAAGTTTAGTTAATAGTACATTCGAATGCTGGTCTTTTCTTTTTCTTTCAAACCGAGGAGAAGAAAATTAAGGGAATGAGGGGAGGAATATTTGAGTAGTTAACATCAGCCACTACAGTCTGGAGACCGAGAAGTGCTCAGCTGCAAGAGGCCGCATAATGAGACTTTTTTCCCCCGAAAACTGGAAGGTCGAGGGACGATCTTTTATCGGACTTCTCCAAGGGCCTGGCCAACCTTGACTCTCTGGCCCTTGTCGATATTCCAGTGCCATCCTCCCTGTCGCTGGCCGCCAGCCCAGCCAACATCAAAACTTGGCCGATCCCCTATGGGGGCCTCGAAAACGAGAACTATTGAGCTTCCAAGCTGGAAGCCGCCCATTTCCTCTCCGCGCTGCAGCGCATGCCCTCCAAGCGTTTTGCTGGCGTGTCGGTACGTGGCTTCTGCGTATCCCGTATATCTCTCTCCTCGTTTGGCTGCGAGTGCAGCCTGGCGATCTGCCTTGGTGTCCGTAGTGAGGCTGTTTGTGCGAAGCTCAGAGTCAAAGTTGATCCTGATGGAGCCTACGTTGGTGGCTCCGACGGGGGTGAAGCTGAAGAATCCATGTCTCCAGCGGCCAAGGAGAACAACTCTTTCATTGAGGGTAAAGAGGCCCGGCAGAGTGCGCTGAAGGTAAGGAGAGACGGAGAAGAGTTCACCGGCAAAATGGCGACGGCTCTCGACAACCCAGGACGTGGGCGAGTGGAATCGATGGTAGTCTCCTGGAGCGAGGTAAATCACGACATAGTAGAGAGCTTTGTTTGAGGCTGGCTTGGGCATATACCAAGGGGTGGCCTCTTCCGCAAAATCCGCCTCGACTTCCTTTTCTGCTTCTTTGGTGGAGGGCACAGAAGCATCCATCAGTTCGCCCTTGCTTTCAGTATGTCCACGGCCGGACAGGAGCGAGGGCAGAGTGTAGCTGATGCCATTCACCTTGGCGAATTCCTCATCAGCGGTCAAGTCATCAGGGTCATGTCCATCTTTATCCCTGTGGAGAGGTTTTCTCGTAGGATGAACAACTTCCGAATGGGGACTTATTGGTTTTTCGCCCAACAAGGCATCCAGAGGGTATGTCATTCCCTTCACTTGCTCCACTTCACCTCTCTCGATCATGCCAAATTGTAAAATGCGGCCATCGGACGGTGAAAGGAGCGCATTATGATTGGGATCAAGCGGCCGCACCCCCGGTTTCAGCTCGCGATAGAAAAAGGATGCAAGGTTCGGGTAGGCGTGTAGATCATCTTCGCCTACTTCATCCAGATTAACCCCAAATATCCAAGAATATAGCTTAAACCCTGGAACGCGGAGAAAATAAGGAAGTTCGATCTCATTGAATCGGCCCCATAATCTTGAGAGCGCCTTTAAAGGCAGCGTGGACATGATCTGGACCTGCCAGGGCCCGCTGGGCCGTATCCTCTGCCGTGGGGGGATCTCGCCATCTATCGATTCCCGCTCTTGACGCTCTTTCTCGGCCTTCCGAGCTTTCCAGAATTGATTAAACCCCAGAAACGCAATTCCCAATCCGACCGGTATAGTGTACCATTCAATCTTGGTCTTTTCCAAGGCGGGTCCAAGTTTGGACCAGAAGGAGCCATCCTTTTGTTGTCCATCCGGTCTGCGGTCTTGCTGAGATTCCTTTCGTAAGGGTCTCGAGAGGGAGAACGGTCGACGTGACGGCGGTATTCGTGTAATCCGGGAGCCATAAAGGGCGTGTTCGACAATGAGTGCGTTCCCGGGACGGAGGGAGCCCGCCAACCGGCGGTAGGGAAAAGTCTGCCCAGCAACGGGAATCAATAACATTGCAGTTCAGGGCTTCATACAGCGCAGAGATCAATAAACGAACCACGTATAAAAGTCCATTTCTCTCTTTTTTTACCTGTTCAGTCCTTTCTTCTACTCCCGGCAGGTCAAGAGAGATTTGACTCAATGCGACGGGCGTGCGCGAAGAGGACCAAGCAGAATGCCTGATCGGGTTAGCACAACATACATCATAGGGGACGTCCGCCGGAACATTGTAATTCCGAGAAACTATCCCGCTGCCCCAGTCGAGGACAGATTGCGGCAGACCACCCATCACCTCCGCCATTACGTCGGACACACGCGATTGTTAACTCAAGGATGCGGACGGATTTGATGCGGTCCTCTTCTATTATATTTACTCACATCCGTCGCATGAATTTGGTACTCACGGAAGGCCTGACATTTGCTTGATCATTGGCTTGGTCAGCTGTTATCCGAGAACGGCGAACAGTACCCAACACCGTGTGATATCTCAACGGGGCTTGATTAAAACTTGTGATTTTTTCTGCCTGAACCTACTTTTCCTTTAATTTTGTTCTATATACACGATTCTTTCCCCGAGCTGATTCTGTCAAGCTGGTGGCATAACTCAAGGATGCTCCGCTTGTAGCAGTACTTGAGAACGATCGAAGCAGGGCAGAGACACACTGTTTGGCGGACCGATGGAGCTAGACAGGATGGGTCCTGGCGTTGAATCGGCCCCCAATTCGACCAGTTCGAACAATGAAACTGTTGACCTTCAGATCCTCTCTCCTTCTCTCGATACCCCGCAGCGCTTCACCCTGAATGGTCTCCCGTTGTCGACCAAAGTGTCAGAGGTCAAAGCCCGCATCACTCTGGCTGTGCCCAGTCGTCCCGACCCCGAGACTCAACGGTTGATATACAAAGGTAGGGTCCTGTCGAATAACGATGAGATTTTAAGCAATATAGTCGATCAGCATGGTGTGAGTGTGTACCAAGCATACCCTGAAACGCAAAAGCATGACTGAAAGACTAATGGGATCTCCCCTTTAGACTGGCATTCATTCCATGCACCTTGTCCTACCGCCTAGTGCAGTTCCCCCACCACGTCCGGCGCTACATAGCTCTACCCCTCCTCCAGCAATCCACCTCTCTGGTCAGCCTCTACAACAGAACACAGCTCTCCGATATCGAAGGCCACATGGTGCATCTGCCGATAGTGTGCAACTCTTTTCCCAGGACGTCGATTTCGAATCGCAAAATTCTTCGAGTGGAATTCAACTTGGCGCCCCCCAAAATACGACGACGAGCCGTGTACGTCTTTCAACAGGTCTTGCATCTGGAGCACAGCGTCGTGCAGAGCTTGCAGAACGGCTCCGGTCCATGACTAGAGACGTCGCCATGGCGACTACACCCTTGTCTGTGGGCGATGAAAGTGGCCCAGGTGCCTCGTCAAGTCCCCTGCATGCCCGTTTTGTCCAAACCGGGCCGCCACCGTCCTCAAACACGACGTTACACCAATCTTCATTTGCGAACACTGCCCAGCCTCCTGATAGCCCTTCTCGGCATCATCTTACTATGTTGTTTCAGCGCCTCATTGCAATGGAGAATCAGCTGGCAGCAAATATTGCACCAACCGTTGAAGAAATTTCACGGGTCCGTTTGCAACTCCATCAACTACTTGATCAGCAGTATCGATACCCTCTTCAAGCCCGACAAGTGCCTCTGGAGTCCTGGTTATCACAATTATCGAATATCGCGATACGCGCTGACCAAATCCGAATGAACCAAGCACGTGCGGCACATGCCGCGCCTCACGGAGGAATATACGTGACCGGTGGATCCGATCCCTCCCATAGCCAGATGTACTTGCTTTCCTCCCCTGATGGACCCTACGGGATTGTCATGTCTCCAGCCGGCTTTTCTGGGACTTGGGATCAGTCTTTGACCACGTTTGGCAATTCAAGTCTGGGGCAACTGCCGAATGTCGGCTCAAGAGGTCCTCCGCCACTACAGCCTAGATTCAGAATCGGAATTCATACATATCGGAGGCCTCGACGAAGGTTCATAACAGCACTAAACTTATTCCGGATTACCAGAGGGATTTGGATATTCATTCGACTTTTTGTCATCTGCTACCTCCTGGCGCCACACGGAACTTGGTCACGCATTGTATCATTTTTCCTAGCTGCAATTATCGCCGTATTATCTCAGACACGATGGCCACGGCGGGCGCAAAGGGCTCTTTGGGATCCTATTCGAAGGCACCTGGAGAACTTGGTGCTTTTGGATCATCCACATCCCCAGATTCTACGACATGGACATGGGGCTCAACGTGGTGATGCTACAACTGGTTCCAATACGATGTCTACCGGCCAAGAACCAAGGCCAACCGGCACAGACGCCCCCACATCCGCACCCACCTTCATGCAAGGTGTTAGGGAGAGTATAGTTCAGGCAGAAAGGGGTGTTGCTTTGTTTTTGGCAACTCTTGTTCCAGGTGTGGGAGAGCGCTACATTGCAGCGAGAAATGCTGCTGATAGAGCCCGTGAGGAGGCTGAGCGGCAGCGACAGCAACACGGAGAGACCGAACAGCAGCAACAAAATGCGGATAATGGTGCTGCAGCCTCATCAACTGTGAGTGTTCAATCTCGGAATAACCAAACAGAAAGCCCCTCTGTTACTCGGTCGAATACTGTCGATGTACAACCGCGCGAAAATGGGGCGGAAGGAGCCGGGCAACAACCCGTAGATTCTGAACAGGCCTGATCAACAATTTAACTCTATTTTGTATCAGGAAAATTTCAAATTTCTGCTCGACCTTAAATTAGGTGTTAGGTGTCTCTGTTTTCTCGTCTTTGTATACCCAATGTCTTTGCTTTCTTTTGTCATACCCCAGCTATTCAAAATCATAAAACTTTCTGTTATTATCTTGCCTCCCACAGAATTTTTTGGTACATAAAAACTGGCATATGAACTTAAGAGGGTAAACGTTAACTCAGTTGGTAATCTGTGACCCAGTATCGCCAATTATGCTGCTATATATAAAAGAGTTCTATGACAAGACGTGTGGCTCTGGTTGACTGTTATGTGAAGGGTATATATACATATCGTTCTAAACATGCGGGACTCGCTCATAAGAGAGAAGTCAAGACAACACAGCTCGAGCAGCTCAACACTTGCATACTAGCAACGGGCAGGCATTCTACAGACGACATGCAATGGTAACTGACTATAACTTTGCAGGCGAGGTAGGCTCAGGCTGCACATTACCATGCGCGTTCTGAATATTCGTGGTATTAAGAGTCGGAGGCTCAGGCATAGAGTTGAAGTCTTCTTCTCCAGTAAAATGCCTAAAAGCAGGTAACTTTTAGTATCTGCACATAATCTCGCAAGCAATTCGAAATTGTAAGGAACACGCAATAACACATACCATCCCCTTTCTGCACCTCCACTCAAGAATGAACAGTCACCATTCTTGATACAATCCCATCCTCCTCGAATACCCCTCCCACCACGCCAATCAGGGATTTTCCGCGCCGATAGCGTCCCAGAAGCATCGCCACTGACTAGCACACTCTTGTCTTCCCCGCTTAAGTGCTTCCTCCTCTTGAATGTGCTTAGTCCCGCGGTAAAGACATTAAAGTCTTCCGTAGTTGGATCCTCAGGCATATGTCCCGTCAACGCGCGGCCCATCGCAATCAGCGGCGCAGCATGAGAACAAATGATAATGGCACGGCTCTGATCCCGCGCCTCAGGATGGTCCCGTTCATATGCTGCAATTTCGGCGTCGACATGTTCAATCACGACGTCAAGGGTGGTTGCAACGCGATCATGGAGTTGGGCTATGGTTTCACCGTGGGGAGAAGGGAAAATCTGCGCTTTGTAGGCTAGGCCGGTTTGAGGGAGGATGGTTGGGAAGAGCGGCTGGAGGACGTCCAGAGGGGCGGGCCCCGGGTGAGTAAATGAGGCACGACCAAACCATTCTCTGTAGAACATGCAGGAGTATTGATTAGCGTGGGACTGCTGCTAGTCTGCTTTGACGCAGTAAAGTGGTATTATTCTTTTGGAAGCGGGGAAGGTTGCACCAACCCAAACCCGTTCTCTATCCTCACGTTCAGATCGACATCGTCTTGCTTCGCATCTTTCTTTTGAAGCTCCTTAAGCGCTTCAACGGATGGTTGAATTGTTTGCAGACATCGATAGAAGGGGCTGCAGTAGACTCTGCATGGTTTGGGACTGAACTCGGAACTGCTCAAGTGCGATGCGAGTTCGTGAGACTGACGGATGCCGGGAAGTGTCAGAGTAGGATCAACTGGGATTCCCGTCGGGGTAGGGTAGTTGCTGTGGTATATTCCCGTCTTGAGATCTATTGTCCAGTTTAGACGATGCTATGATGGCAGGCGAAAGACCGAGGTGGGTTAATCGAAAATGCTATGCCCGAAGCGAATGCATGCTAGTTATTGGAGGTATATAGAAGTTACTTACCCCATGACGGGTCAGGTAAATAGTATCAAGAGGCATGTCGAAGGGCACACAGCAGAGGCTAACTCATTTCAACGGCGAACGACATTCATTGTCTAAAGTGCATTTTATATGCTAACCTGGGGGATTGGGGTAGATTTTCGGATGCAGAGTTGTGGGGCTGAGCCTCGGCCCATTGGGGTGCAAGATCTCTATTTCCGGAGTTGAAATACGAGACACAAATACGGACATGATGAGGAACGGAAGACATTCGAAATAGGTTAATTTGATCATCAATGGCTCGTCTAAAGCTATATGATTGCTTTCTATCTCATACTGACGTCTCAACACAGTATGAGTACACAGTCTGGATGCATCTAGCAACCGACGACGTTTTCCGGTGAACCTCAAACGAGTCGACGCACATTTAGCTACATCATCTAGTAGAAGAAGCCAAGGATCTTGCCAGCAACATGCTTGCGTCGGGCCTCCTCGTGGTCCATGATACCAGCAGAGGTGGTAAGGACGATGAAGCCGAATTGACGGGACGGCAGCAGCTTGTTAACCCATTTCTCAAGGTCACGGAGCTGGACGTTGTAGCGGGGGTTGATGACACCAGTCTTGTTGAGACTATTTCCCGGAAAGCCATCAGTATCTGAACGCCTTTCTCCCAACACGGTGTGACAGGGCAATATTACCGTCCGTTAAGCTGGATGACGATCTTGCCAGAGCGGTGGTCATCGACTTCCTCAAACTCGCCAATGTAGCCTGTGAAGAAAGGAGATACGTCAGTTCAAATGTGGCGAAGAATTAAAGGTTTCATGTCAAGGAAATAAATCTGATCAAAGTCAAGACAGGAAACTTGTAAGATCTCCGCCATTGGTATATTCAATATATCGGGCACTTAAAAGGCAGGCGTCGTAGAGTGGGTTAAGAATCGAGATCGCTGCCTAGTTATCAACCCGAATCGAGATCTTTCTATGCTCACAGAAACTGGACGAAGTACAAAGCACGTGTGTTTGAGATGCGGGCAGCGTTCAAGTCAGAAAATTTGCAACTACTCACCATGCTTCTGCATCACAGACAAGAACTTGACGATGACCTTGGAGCTAGGGCGGATGAGCACTTGGCGCTTGCCAGCCTTTTCGGCGTTGTTGATGGCATTGAGCGCATCGTTAAGCACGCTGGTCCGGACCATTTTGACGGTGTTGAGATTCTCAAATCGAGGGACCGATCACGAAAGGTGAGGTGGTTTAGATCTGAGGTATCTATATTTTCCCAAAAAAAAAAGAAAAAAGCAGGGTTTCCACTTCTTTCACTCTCCCGCCGGGGGAATGGAAAAAGAAGCAGAAACACCAAAGGGGAATCACAAGTTAGCCAGCCATACCGCAGCCTTTTTTTAACGAGCGCAAAGAGTGCCCCTTTCCGATCAGGGTTCTTCAGCCCGTGCCGTACCTCCTATTGCGATCAAGGAGTAAGAGAGAAAGGGTATCATTTTCGCTCATTCGGAAATCTGGATGAAGTCTTCGCGAAAATGATTACTTTCCCCCTAAGGCTTAGCCGGAGGCCGATGGAGCGGACATCTCAAAACTTCTCGTGTTGTACCAATTGGGAATTTGGAGTAATGTGCATCACATACCTCAAAGAGTTCTCGCTGGGGTGTCGTTGCTTGCCGATTGCTGCTGCACCGTGGGTTTTGTTCCGTCGCTCGATGAAGGTGGGAGCAAAATTCCACTAGCGTGCGTATTAGGGTTCTTCATAAGTTGCCCTAACTTTAACACGTGATAACGATCTCCATCACGGTCACCAAAAGCAGCTTGGGATAGACGTCATTTTACTGCGAGTTCTTCTTTAAATACAGTATAAACACACACAGCTATTAAATATACTGTGGAGACCATCAGGCGTGAATGTTGGCTGGTAGCTTGCGGTGTTTCAAGCGTCAATCCGCAGAGACACGTTTGACATGCGGTACTGTATGTTTTATTATTTCCGAACTGGTCATATCTTCAGAAAGATACGAAAACATTGTATAAGAGGTGTGCAGGTGGTTGTACGGAAAAAGTAAATTGCTATGCTAGACTCTAACAGCAAGCGGTCAAAAGAAAAACACCTCCTTTCGCCATACCACTTTGTTCAACTTCCTCAGCCTTCCATCACAGTCCAGCGTGTGTGCACAGTGTGTCCTTATGCTAATGAGCCATACCGATGACAGGTGCCTAATAATATAAAAAGAGAAATGGAAATATATTGGGGATCCAAATTCCACTCTATGTAAATAATTAAGAGCGTTCATTTGGAGGGTACATGATTCTAGGGGATACATGACTTTAAACGTAAGGCTGGGGGACGGAAACCTTCTGAAAAGTAACAAGCATCGGACCATTTGGAACCGAGGGGCCGTATGGGGGGATTTCACGGGGGGATGAAGGGGGAGACAAGATGTGGACAGGGGCTGTGAGGAAGCAAAGGGCACGGGATCGAAACGTTCTGATTGCTATTATAAGGGTAGGTGGGTGCATGCTCATGACGACAAAATTTTAGGGATCGTGTGCTCTGCAAGGGGTGGAAGGGAATACTCGAGGGGTAAGGGGAAAAAGAGGTCTCAAGGGGGCTCATCAGGCAGACGAATCTCCAGGAGTAAAGAACTCGGCTTGTGTAAGATGCATTGCGGCCGAGCCCAGAAGTACATCGCGGTGGCCAATCTTGCAGGACACTGAACTTGGAATTGTCGCTTCCCAGGCAGCAGGACGCCGCGAAGACTGACAGCCAGTTCTTGCAGCGCATGGTGCCACGCATTCGTAACTGGAGACAGCGAACTCCGCGGATCCACTGTGAATTTGGCCCACAGACTTATAGACCTTCAGCTTTACGACATGGCAGCAGCAGCCATGTTGAGCTGGCGCTTCACTTGTTCACGTGCCCACCGGGCAGTGTCAATCGTGCGTGGCCCATACTCTCGGGTAGTCCGAGTCTCCCTGATCAGTCCTGAAACGAAATCGCTACGGAAGAAATTTGCGAATTCTCCATTGGGGAAGGCATCGCATAGATCACTGGTATGATTAGCACATGTGTAATAAGAGCATCGTCAGGCGAGAGTAACATACCCAATCACGCCCATACTCGACCGCAGTAGTCCTTCACTGCGATTTGTATCTTGAGCAATCAAGCTAAGCAGCTGGAAGATCGATTCGACATATGGCTGCAGTTGATTCACTGTAAAAGTGTCAGAAATGCTAGTCGAGTCGAAAGGAAAATCCAGTCATTCCCTACTTACCCTGTGGTGTTCCCTTATATGCTAGGAGAATGCCTCCCCACGCATCCATGATACCTTCGCGCAAGGAGAGGATATATTCAAGCATATCGAATGAAACATCAGGACTAGCCGTGACGCCAGAAGCTTGTTGGAGAACTTGGGCCACAACAGACAGGTATGTGTCAAAGTGAGTTCCGATGGCCTGAGCGATGTCTCCAAAGGTTTGCAAAATCGAGGGCTTGAGCTGGTTGCTCAAAGTTGTGCTTCTTAGATTGTTGAGTAGATAATTCATAAAGTTGTCACAGTATGGCTGAGCCTTCTCGCCCAGAGATCGTGTAATGTCACTGACCAATCCAATGGCCATAGCGCACAACCCAGGTTCCTCCTGGTTACCCAGAGCGTTGTAGAGGAAGGGCGTAAAGGGTTCCATGTATTTAGCGAAGTCCACCTCCAAAGCGGTAGCAATAGCACCAACAGTGGCGAAAACAGTATCTGGAACGCTCGACTTTGGCGGTACCGTGGAGAGGACTTGCAGCAAGATGTGCATGATGCGGTCGGCTTGCGGCTTGATTTCTGCTTCAAGGCGTTGGACAATAGCGAGAAGCACACTCGTCAAGCTCGTTTGCAACTCTTCGAGATTGATGCGATCCTCGACACTCACTACTTGTTTCTGCAATGGGATAGTCTGCTCAAGGCGCTGAAGAATGACATCAGACAGACTGGCAACCATCTCGAGGCAATCATTGGCAGCATTGGTGACAAATGCGTTCTGAACTTCGTATGCAGCCGTCCGAAGTTGAGTATCGGTATCAAGTCTAGGTTTTCGGGATGCCTATTAATATAGGGACACGAATGAAACGGCTAGCAACAGTGCAAAGAGACTTACCTCTCCGTAGCAGCCAGCAGTGAAGTGATGCTGTCCTTGAAGTGGGAGGAGAGAGGATTGGTCTGAGCACCAGGCTCACCGGCGAAACGTTCGGCGAGGTTCATCAAAGCCCAACAGCAAGAGCCAGCAATCTTCGGGCTGCTTGCCAAGCCATTGAACAAACAGGAAATTAGAGGCTGCAAATGAACTTGGACATCGATGGACTCGGAGCAATAATCGCAGATACGACCAAGCGCATATGCTGCGGAATCCCTAACTTGCACCACCTTGTCTTCCATCATGCTGATCAATACAGGAAGAGCCTGCTTAACAAGAGGATCCAATGTAGTCAAGTCAGGACCATCCATTATTGCACCAAAAGAGGACACTGCAGCATCGCGACGATGCCAATCTTCATGTCTCAAGTTGGCCTCCACAAATTGGAGAACAGGATGGATAATATCTCCCCCAACGCACTGCGAGTACAGCTGCAGCGCTTGATAAGCGGCGCGAGACACATCGTAGTCATCATCGGCGGCATCCTCATCTTGAGTGGTCATCAAATGTAAGAGAACGGGCACGACCTCCCTGCAAGCAATGCGGGCGAAACTGAAGAACGGTCGAATTTCTGTGGACCCCTCCGCTTGCGCCTAAGAAAATGTAACCATCAGAGAACAAGCGCCAAACAATAAGTGAAGAAAAACCATCACTCACAGCAGTATTGTCATCCTCGATTGAAATCTCCTCTTCACAGACTGTGCACCAAAACTCAATCGCAAGCTTAGCAACGTCTTCCTCTGGGTTCTTCATTCCCATAATAGTAAGACCAAACAGAGCCTTTTCCATATAGAAGCGCATTTTATCATAATAGAGGGTCATGATCCGATTCAAACAGGCGAACGCGCCGGCCTGTATTCTTGGATCTTCGGCCTGTGTCGCCTCGCAAATAACCTGCATGATATAGTTTCGTTCACCTTCGTTCTCAAAGTTCGACCGCACGAATTCAACAGCATCGCTCAAGGCCGAAAGAGCAGCATTTCTCACATCGACATTTGGCTCTTCCTTCCTGGCTCCCTGAACAAGAGCGGTCAAAATCGCGTTTGAGTGAGAGGACAAGCTCTCGCGCAGTTCAGGCTCGTCAGATTCACAGATGTACCCAATTGTAGCAAGAGAAGCCTGTTTCAGGTGGTCCGAACCACTGGTGACGTTGTGCACAAGGACGTTCATCAATTCGGGCCATTGGTTGCGGGGAATCTCGATTGCGGCAATAGATGTAATAAATTGAGCGGCTGACTGGCCTGCTTTGCTGTCGTTGGACGCGAGCGTCTTCAAGGCAAGTTCCTTGACAGCACTTTTGATCTGCGGATCGATGTGGTGGACCCATCTTCCTTGGACTTCTCGCAACCGGGCAAGGTCTCGGAATGAAAAAGCATTCTTCAGCGCAATACCGGCAGCTGTTCGCACATCTGAAGCAGCGGACTCGTTGGCAAGTTCGCCAGCGAGAGTGGTGAGATATCCGGCCTGTGTAGACGCACGAAGTTAGTGGGTTCAATCGACTTCTTATCGCGACAGTGGTCTTTGGGCATCCACGAAAAAATGAAAAGAAAAGGCTACAAAGACTACACGGCAGAGGCGTAAGATCGGTGAGAAAACGTACAAAGTCGACTTCTGCAGCATGGAGCAACTGTTGCTCGGCGCTCTGACGTATGTTGGCATCTGCAAATCACCGCGAAGGGAGAAAAGGAATGCTGTTAGCCCATTAATCGCAAAAAGAATGAGGGAAAAATATCCCGCCTCGATGCTCCTTCTCAATGAGCCTTACCTGGCGAGAGAGTGCCTCTGAGCACCTGGTTGACATCCATTGTCGAATTTTTTTACGCGTCTGGAAGCCGAAACCAAAGTGCCCACTTTTGCTGTCGGGGACTTGGGAATTGCACAGCTGAAAAGAGAAAAGCAAACGAAAGAGTTAAATTGTAAAGTCAAGAAGCGAAGAAGTGAAGAGGAAGTGCGAGCAAGGGCGTGAATGAAAAAAATGTTCCGGATTCACGATGAATTTGTGTTGTGGCCAACCAGATGGAGAAAAACACAGCCTTAGGTTTTGTTGATAGCAACTGTTGCCCCGCGGGGAGGGAGAGAAGCAACACCAGGCTGCACAGAGCAAATGGCAACTCAACCAGCCTCTGGAAGGCACTGTCTGAAGCAGAATGGACGGTAATTTGCCTGGTGAGAAGAATTCTGCGTGAAGCGCAAAGAGGAAAGGTTGTCTGGCCAGAGGTTGCGGTCAAGTAACGAGGGCAGGGCGTTGCTGTGGTTGGCTGACGCACTGACTCCTAGTGAGGGCCCTAAGCACGGGGACCGCATATCTTGCTCCATCCAGGCAATAGTCTGGCCCCTCCTCTCCTACCCTCCAACAGATGCCTCTTTTTATATAATTCCTATTTCTCCTTTATTGCTGGACCATTCTGGGTAAATTGAGACACATCTTGCTATCACGACAGCCACTGTTATTGTCACCTCGTCATACTTTAAAGCGCTCTGGCCTTTTTATAGGGTGATGTCATTGCTTTTGCCTGTGCAATTGATTACTTACAACAGAGGCCACACTCCGCTAGTCCTGCACATCTTGCCAGAAACCAGTGCTATACAACAAAGCTGTACCCCTGTGTATCAGACCGTAAAGATTGCACTAAACTCCGCTTGGAATGCTGATGACCATATCACTACCCTACTGAGTGAAGAAAAAGACGCCAAAAGACGTTCCATAGCGTTATGGATCGTCTGGAGGATGTCTGCTCACTCAAGTGTCTGACTCCTCACCGCCATCTTCCTCCTGCTCCTCATTCTCATCTTCTGCCCCGTCGTGTATGCTATCCATGTCAAACACCGAATATCGTAGTCCATCGGAGTATAATACGCAGATAGCCCTCCTGCCTTTATTCGCATTGACTTCGAACCGCATTGGCATAACCTCGTCTGGAGGAAAAGTGTGGCGGATCCAATTCTCTTCACCGCCAGGATCCAGAAAATCAACATTGATTGCCGATCCCTCGAATCTATTCAAATTACCAGCAGTACCGTTGTTAGGATCTAGCGGTATTTCATTCGTCGGTTGGAGGCCTGGAGACGAGTCGAGCGGAATGCCAACAAGGTGTGTAGAGGGAGAAGGGTCTAGAAAAGAAAGAGTCAAATGTGACATCAATTACTCTGGAATCAGGACGGAGACTTACTCGCATCGCGCCAGAGCACCATCAACAATTTGTCTTGTGGTACATACTTCATATCAGTTATGTGTCCTCCTTGGAGACTGATGGTAGAAACCTGGATCTTCTTCGTTGAGCTCACGCCGTTAATAGTCTCCAGGACGACGCGATAGCAGTAAACTAGTCCAGTTCCACGTTAGCAAAGGACCGCGTTTAAGCAAAAACGAACCTTTTTTTCGCGCACATTTATATGGGCAATTTTTCGACCGTGATGCAATCCATATCACATCTCGTGTATCTTCCTGCTGATTTTAAGTTATCGTAATTAGCAAAAACCACAGCATAAACGTGAAAGACATTGCTACCTCGCATGTTGCAAACATATCTGTGACATGCTCGTCACAATCTGAGGAGAGACGAAGAGGGGATCGATGAAGAACACCCCTCTTTTGTGTCTCTGCAATTTGCTTAAAGACCTTGTCACATTGCGTCTTAAGACGGGTGATCAGGTCCCTGAGAGTCGGCAGATTTGTATGCTCGTCTGACTTGTTTTGGTCTTGCTGCCTGAGGGTGTTCTTGAAGGATTCGTAAAATGAACCATCCCTTTCGTTAGACAAGCTCGCCTGCCCCTGTTCCGAGTCGGGTTGGGCTGGTCTAATAAAGCTTAGCAGGGCACTTCGTGTCATGGCTCCTCGGACATAGTTCATGGTCTGTACGTAATCAATTGTATCACTCTTTTCCATCTCCTCCTCCGCGGTATTGGATAAAGGATCCGCTGTTTGAAGATCAACTTCATGGCGCAGCCACTTCGAAAATGCTCCAAACTCTCTCGACTCACGCCTGCAGTGAATCAACAACTTGTGGGCCATCAAATTCAAGCAGTCCACAGTTTCCTGACATTCTTTCAAATGCTTTGTCTCCAACCCAAGCACAGGACTTAGTCTGTGATATTTGGAGAGTCCTATCAATCGGCTAAGTATCACGCCGCATCTTTCCAGGGCTGGAAGAAGGCACATGTGCAGCAAGCGTTGTATGGATTCGTAACCAGATGCAACCGCTCTGTCCCATCTCTTATGTCCCTACTCGTCCCGATTAGCCTGCAAGTCTTACTCGGATGCAGGAAAGTAAGGGTACGACAATCGAAGTGTACATACCCTTTCTCCCAGTTGATCGACAAGAAACTCCTTCAATGGCTCAAAGCAATCTCCCGTCACGAGCAGGTGATAAGCCGCAGTCACAAAATCGCACTGACATTTCTCCTGTAACTCTTCATCCACGTTCGAAATATACCGACTCGGAAGATCTTGGGCATTCTTCCACTCGAGCTGAATTTGATGCTGCACTTGCTTGATGTAACGTAGTAGATTTTGCAAGTGCGTGATCTTAGACGCTAGCAAAGGAAGATATCTGCCTGACTTAGTCATGAATCTAAGATCAAGGGTTAGAAGGCCTAATCGCGGATGGTCTGATTCGGGAGTGGAAATGGAGAACAGAAGAGAATGAGTTGAGCTAGCCGAACGGAACGCATGCTGCAAAGTTGTACATTTCCCAGCATCAGGAAAGGAGCTGCGGACGTTAAACGATCCAATCTCAAAAGAATTGAATAAGCGGAGATGGACTGTTCCGTCGTCAAATCCGACAAGTAGAACGTCGATACCACTGCTTGAATTCTTGCCTGTAGTATCGAATATAGAGTCTAGAGAAGCTCGAGAACTGAAGACATCATCACTATAGCAAACGGTCATCAATTGGGACAGGTTCACGGGAAATTCGAGAAGGGCAAGAGACACGTACTCATCACCTGTGGATGGCAGGACACTCAGTTTGGGTAGCGAACGCTCGATATCCAGCAGCGCCAGTTCACGTGGCAGATTCGGACTTACTTGGGGGCGCGACCTTAGAGTCACGTCCTCATCGTTATTCGGCCTGACATCTGTAGAGCGCAACAAATCCTCCAGCGCATCCCCGCCATCTGTGTCATGCACACCCCATCCCAGGCAGGAGATAGAGGCTGTGTCACCGTCTTGCGGCACACCGCACGACAGGTCGTGTGCTATATTGCCATAATAAGTACTGATAAGCCTGACGTGGTTGTCTGAGCCAGCAACAGCAAGGAGCCGACCTATACAAACAGGTCAGCAGTGGCTAGTGGAAACTGATTCCAACATGGGACCTGTATTAACCGCTATTCTTCCATCTAGTGCATTTTACAGAAATGCCAGCTTTTGTAAACGGGTTTCCGAGCGCCTCTTGTCCATTAAATCGGAAAACATGGACCTGATCATCCTCCGTAGCAAGGGCAATCAGGTCGATTGTTGGACAATAAGTGAGGGTATGAGGTTTGCATTTTGCGGGGAGCCTTTTTTCTGAAATCAAGGCAAGCTGGACTGTGTGGTTCGTAGTTGGCATTGAGTTTTTGGATTCAATGCTTAGGGTCTTAGGAGGAAACGTGTCTCAGAACAAAAATGAAATATTTTAACAGCTACTAAAAATGTATTGAAGAAATGATAGTCGGCACGTATCCGGACTGACGAAGCGCCCATGTTTGTCACGGAACGGTAATTTTACCAGGTGCTCAGAACACGCCAACCAACCCGGTTCCTTGAGACTAGGACTATTCCGTGCAATCTAGAGACTTCGTGGTTTTGTCTTTTCTCTTTCATCACTTAGTAGGTGGTCTACTACTAAGTACTTTCAGAGAAGTTCGACCTATTTTGAGCGCTAGAACCGACCTCCTCTGGCAGATGGCCCTCTCGCACTTCAGGATGCCTCCTTGTTTAGGAGGATACATATTAAAGTGACATGCTAAGTTACCACGGAGTAGTACTAGTATTACTATTAAGCGGTGGGAATATTTGACAAAGGCCATTTCTACAGGAATAGAATGCCAAGCACAGAGTAGGTACGTTGCTTAAGGACAAGATGGTTTGGACAAAATGGCAAAATCCCTTGTAAACCCTTCCTCTATATGCTACTATTCAGAATGCAGAGTGTGATCCCAGAGGTACTGGTTGCGATTCATCATGACTCAGACGATGCAATGAAGTAAACCAGAATACACCAAGAAAATCCAATAGCAAAACAACAGGACAACCCTGATAATATGGGATGTCATCTCATCACGAAATTGCGTCAAGCGAAGGGAATTAATTAGCACGCATCCGTCCCTCTTTCCTGTATCATATTGGCCAAATAACTCATCTCATCAATCAACTCCTGCATCATGCTTTGCACATTCCCTATTGAGCTCTGGTACTCATCTCTGCAGGCTGATCGGGGTGCGACAAATGAGGAATTACGTTCCTTGGGTATACCTTGTCCGCCCCTCGAATGGGAGGACGAGGAAGCGCGACGCGAGGGGGACCTCAAGGTAGGAGGCGAAGACGATGATCGCGATGCATTTCTGTCATCGTTCTGCTGTTGAGTCGTTGTGCTTTGCGGAAAATTTTGATCAGTTTGTTTTGCAATGTAAAGACCCGAGACACCAAGGCCGCGCTCATGATGAGAAGAGCAGGAACTCAAGAGGCTATCGTGATTGGATAAATTTATCTGCCACGACTGCTCTCTTTCGAGAGCGATTGGGCCTCTTGCTGGGGGGTTGTTTGACGGAATGGCATCAGTTACCGGGCTAACCACCGGCAGTTCGTGTCTTTTCTTGGAATTGGAGCTGTCACTATTGAAGGTAGACGCGGAGGTCATGGAACTGGGAGATATGGCCTGTGAGTCTATTGTCAAGTCCGAGAAATGGCTTCGGCCGTGGACTGGAAAAAAGTTGGAAACCAAGTCAGTAGATTCAGCCGTTGACACAGAAAAGTGACTTCTGAGGACATTCAAATCCGGACCAGTATGATTATATGAAGCCAACTCTTCCTCCAGAGCGGACGACGGGCTGTTTGGAAGTGTTGGTAAGCGTTTCGAATTGAGATCGACAGGCGACGGCGGCGTATTTCTTCCAATGTCCAATTTACAGGTAACCAGGTATGTTGTTGTTTCCCGATCCTGATTGGGCACGACCTCTGGCTCATGCGGGTAAACAAAAGCGGGATTGACAACATCGTTTCGAGACACGGTAAGACGGCGGGTATTGTTTATTCTTGGCGGAACAGGAGGGCCCTGAGGCTTTGGAGTAGAATCGCCCGCTGTACAACGTAGGTTGGGAGACTTGTGGCTCCCATAAGAAGTGATCAAAGGCGCATGCATATGATCTTGCGACAACAGCTCGATTGGTGTTTTCAAGGGTGAAGAACAGTTTGAACACAGTCCGAAGCCTCTAAGTGCACGATCAATGCCGAGATATTCGATCATATCGTTGCGCGAGCCCAGGGAGTTGGAAATAAATTTGGCGGGTCTGTAGCCAAGTCCACTAGATGCATGTTCAGTCCCCTTTCTGGACGAGACAGGAGAAGGGAGATTTTGGATAAAATTTCTGGTGGACGGGCTCTCTGAGTTGGTCGATTTGGGCGTTGATCTGCCAAACTTGAACTTTCTCCGTGTCTGCACTTCTCTCGGATGCGACGAACTTCTCCCATGGAAAGGACGCTTGGGAGATGTTGTAGGGGGAGAGCTCCATGGCCCAGTATTGAGAAACATACCAGGCGACGTGTTCAAACGTAGCTTTGGGTGTGGGGGAGGCCTTGGATTAATATATTTATCTTCTGGGTTCATTGTCTGATGAGTGGGTGTAACACAGCGAGTGCTATCATCGCCATAGTGATGTCTCTCAACAGAAGGGAGATATATGGGCACACTCAGGACATTAACTTGCTGACCGGGGAGGAATGGACAGGCCGTCGTTGAAGGTTCCGCTTCATTATAGAAATCGATATCGTCGTCAAGTCGATACTGAACAAACATAGGTATGTCAGTCAGTCCAATGCGGCTCGGTTGCGAGCAGGAAACTCATACGTAGTACCAATAGGTTCCTCCCATTTTCAGCGCACCATCACGACCCCTTCGAGGGATGCTATGGACCTTTCCGTCGCAAATGATGTTTGTGAAGATGTGACAACCTTTCCAATATCCTCTCCCCATTCGCGTATCCTTTTCCATATCATATTCCCTGGTAAAATTATCCCAGGAACCCAGAAGTTTTACGGATCGAACACGCGGAGGAGTGCGCCTATTCAATGTCAGCTGATCTTCTCTGATCTCAAAAGGGCTGAGCATTTAGTTCTACCAGTACTTACAACCGAAATGTCACCAACGTGGTCCCCGAACCTTCATCCATGATCCTCGAAGTGATTGCAGGACCGCACAAATAATGAACCGAAGCTAAAAGACGGTATCAAGAGGAGAGGCAAGTTCAGGTTACAATCTTCAACTCAAACTGCGGATGTATATGCCAATCCGGAGACCAGATACAAACGGAAATAAGTACAATCGAAACTAGGAAGCGAACAACAGTAACAAGGAGCAATCAAATCAAGAAGAGCAGGGAACGACACCAAAGAAGAAGATAGGTTAAGTGGCAAGGAAGTAGCAGCCTCAAATGCAGTTTGAAAAGTTGGCCTTCGCACCGCTCTCAAAATTGGAAGCTTGATGACAATCGCTGGTGGTGAAACAATGGCCCCAAAAAGAACCAGGAAAAGATCGCCAGGATCCAACCTACTCTCACCTCGAAAATAGACACTCGCTTAGGGGATTGCAGGCCCCTTTCATGATCATGAAACGCTGCATCATCAGCACACCGGAAGAAAACCAACAAGAGGGAGACCAACTCATCGCCTCTGGAGCTTGCAGAGTCGCGGGGAATAACGATGGCGGCAGGCGGAGACGCGTGCCCCTGGCTCTGGAGATCTCAATCCAATAGGACTTAATATGTGGAGACGAGAAGCGCCATGACTCCCACGCGCTTGACAAGGATTATTCCCTGGCACTTGCATTGGAAAACCAACTCAAGCCAACAGCGTGCAAGGCTCAGTCAGCAGGGAAGCAAACAGGACAGAAGCGGTCGGTGAAACGACGAGAGCAGCCTATCATGCAGCTAAAGTATCTCTCAGCGGCAAGACATGAGTTTTGTGAGGAGCTTTTCATGGTACGAAGCAACTTGAGCCAAGAACCTCCCAAGATCATGGGCTCCCAACCATTTGATGAACATTCTAAAGTTGTCAAATCGCAGCCCGACATCATGGCCAAGCAGTCAGACTAACGCAGGGGAAAAGCGGACCCCAGTCCATAACGCTGCTATTTAACCGCTAAATAACTGACCAATCATGCTTGTGCTAGCAAAGGCCAAATGATCAAGCCGAACCCTCACCGTAGCAGATCCCGAGTCAATGCAGAAAGCTGAAGAAAGAGAAGGTGAACTTCTGAGGTATGTAGCTTGAGGACGAGCTCCTAACTTAACAGTCGTACACAGTGGATTACTTTACCTAACCTTCCCGAAAATGATCTTCCATTTGAGTGGGACTCTTGGCGGCGGCTACCAGCGGGTCCAGCACTCGTGTAAATTCCGAGTATTTTCGGGTGATAGAAGAGTCGACCGTGCAAACGAGGCCCTGATTTTGCTCTCACTCTTGAGAAATCAAACTACAGAGTTCAATGAGGCGATATCAGACCCGTTTGAAGATTTGTGAGGGCACAAAGAAAGTGAGCTTATTAGACTGGTGGCTAGGTTTGGTACTATAGTTAGGATATATGACTACAAACTATGTAGTAGTGATCAACGGCCACATAGAGGTGGCTAAAGGATAACATTCTGCTGCTGGATTCGAACAGACGGGGCAGCAAAATAAGGCGGAAACTGTGAATGCATTCCAAGTCTGCCTTCTAGAACGCCGCCTTAATGATGACATCTCTCTAAATCATATTAAGTCCCAGAAATGCCACGATGCAAACAACCAACCAGAAATGACACCAAGGAAACGCAAATGAGAGATTTATATTACACAATTATCTTCTCTGTTTACTTTGCGTTCTGTCTGTCGTACTTTCTGTGAATTGCTCCAAGCACAGTCTTTAGAACTCCCGCAGCGGTCAGACTCGTGGCAACCCCGTTTTGTCCGGCAAACGGCACTGTGTCAACCATATCCCTCACGCCTTTCGCTTCAGCCAGGGCATCATCCAGCTCACGTAGCTCCTCAGCCGCGTCTGGCTCGTTTCCTACCTGGAAAAACTGAATACCGACCTGCCACGGCTGAGCGTTTAGCTTATCCAGCTTTCGTGCGGCATTTACAATCACGCTTTCCACATCGTCGCTGGGAACACCATCTGTAATAACGATGATGTTGAGAGGACGAATGACGGTGTCGAGGTTGGCCAACGGATTCAACATTGCAGCGGTTTCCAGGCGCTTCAGATAGGGTTGCAGGATATGATTCAGGCGCGTGCCCGTCGGGGTCCCACCTCGCGGGGAAACCATTGTAAATATTTCGTGGACATGCGACGGTGTAGAAATCTTGGTGTAGGCTCCTGACGAGTCCGCCGGATTACGGTGGTTCAGGAAGTAAATGTCTATCCCGTCTGCGTCATGGGAGGTGCAGATAGGTGCGACGGCCGCCAAGGCGGCCGCCGTTTCCCGCCAGCTTCGTCCAGCCATGCTGCCGCTATCATCGATAAGAAACAGGGTGTCGAATTGACTTAGAAAAGCGTAAGGAGAATCGGAAGTCGCTGTCAAGGAAGCACCAGCATATGCACGACTACCCGTCTCCTGAGGCGCATATGGGGGCGGCGCATCCAAGGGCTCTAGGCTTGACTGCAGTGTCTGCGCATTCGAGGATAACGGAGTATTAAGAGATGGACTTCTCACCAGGGAACGACTGATGCTGCGACTGGGAGTGACACCGCCCACGGATAAACGGGAGGTGATACTCCTCTCCGGCACATGGGAACTCGGAGAAGTCGACTTTCTCCTCGAGAAATTGAAAAGCCCCATCCTCTCAATCTAAAAATCAGTAAGAGTTTGAAAACTTGACGATGAAGATGTATGTAACTGTCTTCGATGAGAATGGTATTGAGGTTGTCGATGACGGAACGCCTTGAATTTGAACCTTCAAGGCACTGGATTCGCAAGCAATGTGCTTGCTGGTGTTAAACCGAGTGGTGACGAGTGTGAGAAAAAAATCATCTTGAGGTTGCGACTCTATATATCATCGAGGCGGTATCTTGTCAAGGCAGAGCCTGGCATCGTGGGCGGCTAATCCAGACGCAAACTGCATCAGTGCATGCAGCATGCTTTGGTTTGGCACATAATAGTACTAGTCTACGCATCTGGCGATCACAAAGGCAGATTTCGAATGCTTGGGATCTGCACTAAAACCCATGACACCATGAGCTGCGGCCAAAAGAAATCGCGGTCTAGTGAGCCTTTGGGGGTTCCAGAAGGGTGGTTAGCAGCACTCAGCACTCGGTAGGAAAATAAATCGGGACTCCATTTTGAGGAGTCAACCGAGTATGTGGAGGACTTATTTGCGAAGTGACTTTGGGTTGTGGCTGTGTGCCGCTTCATTTAATTGGCTTGACGGAAAACACCGCCCCCTTTGACAGCAGAGCCTCTTCCTCGCTTTGATGGTCCTATCTTCGACAATGCTGAGGACATATCCGCCATCTTTTCAAAATGCTTTGCGGCGCCTTGTCGTAGTATCAGTACACGTTTTCTGAGGTATGGCTGTGCGAAATAATTCTACATACTACTACTTGATGTCCAGAGTGGTCCCAAGCTTGGAGATGGACCCTCCTAAGTTCTCAGCCTTAGCAGAGCTTGCAGCCTTGGAAGTCCGATTGAATGAAGCGCTGGAAACGGTGGCCACTCGATCGAGAACAGTTGTGACGTACCTAGAAGGATTCTTTCAAGGAAGAATGGAGGCCACATGAGAAGAGTGCAGCTACTAGTACGTGTTCGACTTCCCACCAACATGCGCCTTCATTTTCTTGAGAGTTCATTCAAACCTCCGCAGATCGACCATGCACGACAGCGTGTTGGCTCCTCCTCTTGAGCTCTGAGCGTTGTGATTCGTGATGGTCAGCAAAACTTCAGTTCCTTGTGCGTCCGAGCCGCGTCCGAACCCAGAACCCATCGGAGAGATACGTCTATCACAAGTCAAAGGCCTTCTCGCGCACCGCAGAGTCAACAGCGTTGATAGCGAACGTCCAACAACTGCTCTTTAGTCTTTCCCAGACCCAACTGACGGACATCGGGGATGGTATTCCAGGCCACCCCAAAACCCAGCTTTTCTCGCGGTTGGGAATCCAAAGCTCGACAGTAGTTCGCCAACAGGAGCTTTATGTTGTATGGTTCAAGATCAGCCCGAAGTCTCATGGCAGTGTAAACCACGATAACTAGCGGATCTCTCTCACCAACATGTGAATATCCTCTCACTGTTACCACTAAAATTCTGCGAGGCGGAGTCACATTGTTCTCCGACCCAGTTAGTCGCTAGATACTACTATGATGCGATTGCACCGGTTAGTATCCTACTGAGGAACGTGAATCTCAAAGTAAACACAACCACAAGTCCTCCGATGATTACTACCAAAAATATGAGCCAAGTCCGGGTAAGTGTTGAAGTACGGAGCACTAGTGTCACCTCCCCACTGGGATGCTTAGCACATTCAACGATTGTCCGACGTCGTTGGATCAACGGATAGTTTTCGAAACACCGATCACTGCCGTCCCTGTACCGGGACAACCGAAGCTCAGGTGGCTGCAAGGATAGGAGCGTCTTCGATGCAGAGTTCCGGAAAAAGGTATATAGATCGAGTATTGATTCACTTAAGTTGTATTGGGACATTACACTCCTTGACGATCTTCGTCATGGCGAACAGCTCCAATTATGATTGTCTTAGCTGAATGGAATGACATGTCTTTTGTGTGCTCGCAACCTGACCGTGCAAGAATATGGCATCCTGAGCCCCATGTGCTGTTTCATTCACCGAGAAATTGTAGTCGGACGCTGTACAGGTACAAGAATGATAGGCGATTGAAAGCAGAATCCGGTGACCCTGGTATTTTCTCCCATGCCAATTACCAATGCTTACATTTTGACGCGACGGCCTGGATGACATGAACAAATATCTCTGTAATACTAGAACTGAACGGGGGTATGTATTGCTTGGCTTCGAAGAAAGCAAAGGTAGAGTCAATGGTACAGCGGGATACTCCGTGCGTTCGGACGCAGCTAAACCATAGAGCAACAGGAGACAGAGGCACAAACAAGT
>FQSS02000748.1:0-22298 GCA_900128795.2 Malbranchea cinnamomea
TGTTATACTCTGGCTTCTCCCACTTCTGCTTCTGACAATGCTCAGAGAGCAGATTAACAGGCAACTTCCCCGTCCATGATGCGCCCCCAATCACCGATCTAACGCTGGGTTTCTTCGCGTGGTCACCAGCAGGCTCAGCTCCAGCGGTATCCTTCTGCTTTCCCTTTCCTTGTGCGGGACCTTTTGCTTTTCCCTTACCATCCTTCGACCCCGAGGCGAGGAAATCATCGATGGAGACCTCATCCTGTTGTGACTTTTGCGACTTTTTGGGTGCATCACGGTTTCTGCCGCCCTTTTTCGGGCCCATCGTCTCTCCACGCGGAAGGGATTTGTCACCTTTTCACCTTTGATACCACTAATTAACGTGAAGTACTTGGGAGAACTTGCAGGTTGACAGCTTATATAAGCCAGCAATCTGGCTTGGCTGACGACAAACCATTAAGTTACGGGTCAATTAATTCAACATCGAAAAGCGAAACACTCGCCTCGTGCCGCCATTGGGCTGGATCTTCAATAATCAATGGACACATATGAGAGCTGACGTTACGGACATGAGTTTACCATCGCAGAACACGCATTCTGACTTCCCAACGCCATATCTGAGCCCAGATGAGGGCAAGAAGCAAGACCGAAATGCTTGTACTAAATAGCCTGTCTAGGTGACTCGAGATTTTCTAAAGATCTCTCCGCTGACTGAGGGCGGTGCACATAGTCACCGAATTGATGTCGCGAAAACCACCGAAACAGAAACAGGCATCGCAGACGTCGCACTTATCACGGAAACACAACAAGACACGCGATGGCCTTGGTGTGTACATCGAGAGGCCTGAGTCCTTTCCCCCCTCGACAGTTATTTACTATAACGACGACTTCGTCGCCATTCACGACCTCTACCCGAAATCCACAGTTCATTTCCTTCTTTTACCTCGTGACCCCCAGAAGTTCTTCCTGCACCCTTTCGAAGCGCTCGAAAATACCCAATTTCTAGCCAAAGTCCGCGAAGAGACGGTGAAGCTCCGCAAGATCGCCGCATCAGAACTCCGCCGCAGTTTCGGGCGCTTTTCCATGGCCGAACAAGTCAGGCAGGAAGCCATGGAAGCCGATCCACCACCCGATGAACTTCCGCAGGGACGCAACTGGGAAGACGAAGTGAGAGTTGGGATACATGCGCGTCCGTCGATGAACCACCTACATATCCACGTCATTTCAGTCGATAGACACAGCCCATGTCTAAAGCACCGGAAACATTACAACAGCTTCGCGACGTCTTTCTTTGTGCCGATTGAGGATTTCCCGCTTGCGCCTGATGATATACGCAGACATCCTGAAAGAGAAGGGTACTTGCAGCGGGACCTAATATGCTGGCGATGCGGAAAGAATTTTGGGAATAAGTTTACCATGTTGAAGGAGCATTTAGAAGAGGAGTTTGAAGAGTGGAAACGTTTGTGATTCGGGTCATTGCGAAAACGTTTTCGACTTACGATTGACGTTATACTATAGAAGTACCTATGTATGCAGCTTTCTTGAGCAGCAAATGATGCTAAAGCACGCCCCTGTTTTCTTCTCCAATGCTTCTTCCCTCCGTAGGAACTGTGAACCAAATCGGTCATGCGTTCCTTAGGTATCACATCAGAATCTTCTTTCCGTAGGCCCGGTCCAGGGATTCCAACCCCAAACGCTTGAGTCTGGTCCTGTGCTCTGCTACGTGCTTCTACCAGTACAGAGACAGCTACGGGTATGACGCTATCAAATTACGATGGGGGCCAAGTTATTCCCTGGAAACCACGCACGTATGCCCACGGTCCAAGATAAACAGGTTCGCGCACTATCGTCAAAATCGAATGGGATCCAGATGTACCAAAACGGTCCTTTCCCAAAAAGAGCGGCAAAAATCATCCCGTAGGATATCATTCTCGTTCAACTAGAATATGAAAGAAGAACCGTAACAGACCAGAACATCACAGAGAAGAAGGAAAAGAGATAATGGAAGAAGATAAAGCATGCCATAGTAATCCCTATCATATCATTCATAATCATGGAGCAAGAAATGGGATAGAAAAGCCATCACGCGCCTGATCAATAACACATTATCCGATACCGAGAAAGGCAAGCAAGGAAGGCAAATAATGTGTAGTAAACTCGTGAGCATCTGTTTTGGAGAGAATGCATGTATGTGGTGGGTGTGTCATAGCAAGGACAAGACAAAGCCAGACATTCCGAAGCCCATGGGCACAAGTAGAATGAAATAAAGTCAGCACTTTCGCTGGTGTGAGAGGTTTGTACACCAACATCCGAACACGCACACACACACACACACACAAGTCGCTATCATGACATGTCAGAAAAACTCGTAACAAAATAGATCCAAGGATCTAAGAGGTGCTGGCTGTATCAGCGAATAGGTGGCCGCCAGGAGAGAGAGAAGGAGGAAAGGAAAGGCCAATGTTATTTAACGTAAACCGCCGCAGGCATCCAAAGGGCTTTGGCCACGTGCGCATCTGGGGAATCGACCAAACAGCCAAAAGCCGTATGGCACCAATTGGGCAAGGAAAAGAAAAAAAAAAAGATCGCGATTGTCGTCGAAAGTCGAAAGGGCAAAGAGTACGAAACAGAAAAGTCAATGCCGTAACACCGTCTCCATGCACCGACCGTACCATTAAAATTAAAGGTTACCTGCGCCGTGGACCGACCCATGACGCCATGCTTACCGAAACAAAGGGAAAGTCAGTTAAGGGGTGTCCATAGCGTGTGTGACAAAATGAAAATATAGATGGGACGAAGGGAAGGAAGAAACATAAAAATTGCCGAAAGAAAACCCAATGCGGCAGAATGGTGGTAAGACGTATCAGGTAGCGATAGCCAGTGACTATCGCGTTATCCTCCGGCAAAAGGCGAAGACTGAGAGCAATGTAGCAAAACGGTGGGATCGACGAGGTTATCGTGGGCTCATTTGCATTGCTTTTCGTCTAAACGAGGCGCGACAAAGGCGTCCCATCTGGGTTGTAATATGAAAGCAGACTATCACGGTAGAGATCAGGGAGTTTGAAACCTCTCGCAATTTCGCTTTCGACAAAGTAAGAAGCACGCTTGAAGCGCTTGTCGGTATATTTCTCATAGACCGCCGCATGGTGCTTCTGGGGCACTTCGCAGCATTCGAGCATCAAGACCATAAGAGGATAGAGCTGTGAGTATGTGTAGTTTGAGTAGTACACATGCTCAGCAGTCTGCAGCTTTCTGTTAGTAGCCGGGTTAATCAAACATGGAAGAAAAACGTCACACATACCCAGGTACCCTTCCTCAACATCAACCGAGAGAGACAGTGTGCGGCAGCGGCAATAAAGCTGGGGGGGCTGCCCACGAATCGTTCATCCATAATGGTGACCTCGAGGAAATACTTCGCCAAAGTACGTGTCTCCAGGTCGTAGTCATCAGCTTTGCTGATTCGACGGAGGAAGCTCATAGGGCCTGGCCAGCCGAGTTCGAAGTGAAGCATGCTCAGCATGTATCGCTCTGCCTTCAAGATCTCATCCTCGGTGTAACCGTTGTCGACCATGTAAACAATTTCTTTCACGGAGGGGCAATTGATTTCCTCATATTTCGCAGCGATGAAGATGGCAGTCGCGCCAACCAACTGTAGCTTCCCAAGGGAAACAATCTTGCACGAAAGGAACCTATCAATGTAATTGACGCAGAGGAACAAGGTCTCTGGCAGCAAACCAAAGCGAAGATGAACCTGCACAAGCCAATCCATGAGGACAGAACGCATTGACCATTGAATTTCGGCTTGGTTATCCATGTAGTGTGGGTTTGGCATCAGTCTCCGCTGTAAGTCGTGTTAGTGAATAACATTACATGCTATTTTGCGTCGGAATTCACATACCTCAAGCTCCCTCATGTACTGAAAAATTTCATTCCCATATTCTGCAACCATACTGGTGTCCCAGCATTCCTCCTCATAATCTTCTGCAGTCTTCTGTTTGGATTCGACCACCTTCTTGGCAATGGCCAATTCTTGCTTCGCTTCACGGTCATATATTGGAAACAAAACAACGGTTGCAGCCCCAGTCGTGTTATCGCCACGAGCATAATGAGATTTGGTGGTTAAATAGCCGTCGTCATCGTAGTTTTCGTCGTAATCTTCATCCCAGCACTCAGTGTTTTCTGTTATATCAGCGGGATAGTCGTAATTGGAATTTGAATGCAGCTCTGAGATAGTAGCAGTGGGCAAGACCCGCACTTTTTCATAATTTTTTGCGTCCTCTTTTTCCATATCTTCGGATTTGATTTTTGTCGTATTGTGGGGCACGGTTGCTTCCGTGAGCTTCGACTCTGGACGCGTGAAGCCATCCTTCACTAGAATTTGTGAATTGTCCGCATTCACTGAGTCCGCAGTCACTTTCTTCGCTCCCTCAGTTTGCTCAAACTCAGACTCTTGCTTCAGATTTGGGTCAATTTCCTTCGGGACAGCACGTCCAGATTCGGGAACGGATGGCAAGGTATCGCGATATACAGTGTTGCGTCTTGCCAGTGGTTTGCGAGTATTCGCCTGGGACCTATCGACAGGAACCGGCTTGTTACGAGCCGCATCCAACGTGGACAAGCCCGTAGTTGTCGTCACGGAAGGCTTCGAAACTACAGCAAGACGCTGAGCGGGCTGAGCCAACGCGGTTACGACCTCGTTATGGGTCTTTGCGGGGACTGGCTTGCTCTTGGTAGAAGCATCATCGTTTGCCGGCCTTGTGGCAATGGTGTTGCTTACATCTCCAAAAGCGGTACGCTTTCCAGAGGGCTTTGCAACGCCTGGTGCAGTTAGCGCTGTGGACAACGCTGGGGTCGATTTGGTGCGATGGTGGAGGGTCTTCGTCGAATGAATGTGGCCAGGCAGGGCGTTCTCGTCTCTCGGAATGCGAAGAGCCCGTACCGGGCGCTGAGGCTATAAAAATTAACCGCGATTAGAGAAAGAAAAAGGAATGACACCTCCAGCGGGGCTCCTGTAGGGGTGTGTGAATGTTGTTCATGAGGGATTAAGATGGATGGCATCACGAAGATTCAAACCTTTGCATCCATTTCCTTCAAGCAATTAAAAACTAATCAACCCTTGCAGTTACCAGCTTGCAGCGACTCAAGTGAGCTGCTGTAATACCGAAGGAAGGAAATATTTGGCTGTTGATACTATCTTTGTAAATTAGTCCTCCAGAAAGTCGCAGCGAGCGTAGCACTGTTACAGCAGCTGCCACGTTCGACAGACCGAGCAAGATGGAATCAGAAACGCGCTGCCATGAAGAAATAGAATATAAGAAACAAAGCAAAAGACGAGCACCTCTTAGGAAACAAGGTGGCAGGCAGGCGGGGGAATAAAGAGGGTGAAGGGAAGTGGTGCTCGAAACTGTTGTTTCGGTCTGGCTGGTTGACGGGGAAAGCGAATTCCATAAACAAAGCTATGCCTAAACGGGACAAGTTCCGGGAAGTTTTGGCTCGGTAACCAGACTCTATTTGCATTACGTCATTGGTAATCCACTCGTACACGTCTCCTGACTGAATGTAAATTTAACAAACTACAAGATAACTCTCTCAACTTTGGTTCTTTTGCTAGCAAAATTTGACAAGTTACAATGATATTCTACGCGACACCTCTGTAAAAATCTCAGCTGTTTCACCTCCAAATTGGATGATTTACGCGTGCCTGTCTGCAGCTCCGTGGTCTCTACACATTAATTGCCAAGCAAAACACGAAATCACGTGATCGCTACGAGCCAAAACTTCCCATTTCGGTCGCAGGAGCTTTCGTCCACCTGGACGAAGAAGCCGACAAAAGTCCATCAACGGACTAGCTCTGTACATCATGTTGAGTGTTGGCGAGTGTTGTTGCATTTTAAGCCAGAACCAGCAATACAGGCCTCAGTCGCCCGCCATTCTTCATGCAATCCAGATCTACTAGTGCCTATTAGTCCGTGGCACCCTCATCATTTGGCAACAACGTACCTTGGTTTCGACAGCCAGATTGCAGAGCAAAGTCAGGCCGAAAAGATGCTAAATCTCAGGCGTGTCAATTCTGAGCGGTCGAAGCTATGGACAGCCCTTGACCTTGATGTATCCGGCATCGCATGGCAGGAACGTGACGGAGAAACGGCGATGTCATTTTCTTGGCTGTCGCATCGCACCATACGATATTCCGGACCCGCACAAATCGTGAGACGGATGCGCTGGCAGCCAAGGTTAAGTTCGCGCCGCAAATCCAGCAACTGCATGGTGGTTAGCCGCCGGACTCGCAAGGCCAGCAGTGTCCCGCTTCAACTTTCCCATGGCCTCGTGTCTTCCTGGGCTAGATGGATCATGGTTGTCCGTGCGATGTTCCAACCGACCACTGAACTAAACGTGGCGTCTGCATGAAGTTCAAGTCATCGTCCCCGTAGTAGTGGCAATGAGCGATTGATGGACATCAGATAGATGACAGCACATTACGGCGATTTATTGAAGCAAACTTAGAAGAAGGCCGAGGTTTTCCTAATCAGTCAAGCCTGCTCATGATGTAACAGACAGGCCGATTGTTCTTCCAGAGAACTGTCGCATTTGAAGTTAGCACGGTGCCCCAGGTCCCCGGTCGTCGCACCTAGAATGTCGCTGCTAATCGGCGAACCCCGTTGCTAAAGGGACAGGTTGCTTTGGTGTCAGAGTGAAGGCTTGTTGCTTCAGTCATCCTTCACCCGCAAGGTAAGGGCGGTTAAACCAGTGGAGATGAGAGATTTCGATTTCTTGAGCGGCAAGAATTGCAAACGTCCTTTCTCTTGGACTCGGAGCTAGACGGGCTACGAGTATGACTATCTCTGATATTGCGCCTGACTCTCTCTACTTGGTTTTGAAAAAAGTAGCAGTCTGGAACACTTGCGATTTTCGTCGCGCCCCCTCCCCAAAACGGTATCCGCCTTTGGGCAGCGAAAAGCGGACAAAATAGCTGTTTCGTACGGGCCATGCCGATCTATCAATTCAGACGCTTTGCGATCGAATAAAACAAAAAATCCACAGAGCGACTGTACATACCTTTTACATGGCCACTTCTGCGACGGGCGACGATGGCTTCGCAAACGAGTCAGGATTGGGGAAACAGGGCGCCGGCTTCCCTGACGTGGCCGCAGCTGAAAGTCAAACCGGCCAACGACAACCACTCGTCGGATGGTTCTCCGCTTCAACTCGATAGTATGGGAGGGGTCGAACTAAACCGCATCCATGCTGCTGAATTATCGCTGTCGCAAAACCCTCCAAGTCCTTGTACTGTGTAATAGTAGGAATGATTGTTGACCGGCGATGGTGCGGATGGTCGCGCAACTGGTGACCAAGTCAGCCTAACTGCACACGGGACTTGCGCAACGGTCAGGTTGAACCTCTCGACGACATCAGCACGATAGCATGTCCTGAATCGAGCAGAGATTTCATCATTCATGGGCATGAATACGGCCATCTTCTGCTTGAATATACAGTTTACCTGCTCCTGTCGGTCTTTCGACGGCCGCGACAAAGCGTCGCAGATGGACGCTTTCTGGCTACTCCTACTTCCCTGCTATGTACGAACCTACCTCTTGTAAGGCGTACTAGTATGTGTAGATTCGTTAATCTCCTCGATGTAAAAATATAATTTCCTCTAATAGTAGAATTAAATGTTCATGACTAGACAAAATCCGAGGAAATTATGGTGCTGGGCAGCTTTTGAGGGCATCTTGCGTTGGGGTTAGACCGCATGGACGACATCAACCAGAGCCCTTTTGTGTGAAACCGACACCCACCCTGCTTCTCCTCTTCTCTTCTTCGCTTCCTCTTCCACCCTCTCTCCATCTCACCCTCTACTCCATCCTCATCCTCGTCTAGCCCCTAAGCACCCTGTCTGGTGTATGATTTCTCCGTTTCTTTACTGCCTGTCTGGTAATTCTTTGAAATTCAAGTGGCCTATCCTCGGGTCCAACCGGCTCCCACCCGTGCTGGTTGACAAGCATCACAGCTCTTGAGAAACGTCCTCCTTCAGCCAACGTCCATCATCGCTGAGTCTCGCTTATCGAGTAGAGTCACTGTACGATTGCGATTCTACTCTGATTACATTTTTTGCAGGGTAAGTCCCTTTTCTATAGAATTTCGCTCCATCCGCCCATTGCCCTTTCGCACCATCTGAAACACCGTCACCCGCTCCGCTTGTTCCCCTAGCTCCTGACTTTCCTCCTTCGTACAACGTCACTTCTGGTCCTCTTCATCGTCGTCGAAGAGAGCATCTCTCCGTGCTCCCGTTTCTGTTTCTTCAAGTTGAATGCTAATGGTAGTGGTTGTTTCTTCCTAGGCGACCGTCTGAGCTTCAGGCTCCTTAGCATTTTCCCAAACCACTTTGCGCCCAGTCCAGAAACCCATCCTCCGTCCTTCTTATACTCTTCGCGGATACCTTGCACCGTTACTCATAACCCTTCCTATTATAAGCAGGGTGGGATCTTCTCAATCCTGCTATGACATAGATGGAAGTTGCGAATCTTCTACACCGGCATATTTCGGACTCGAGCGCTGCGCAACAGCTCACTAAGGATCCCAATCCTTCAATGGAACCGCCGGCTAAGCCTACTCAGCTTCAAGTGACCACCATGCCTTCTGAATCTGTCTCACAGAAACCAGCGCTCGAGGCTTGCTGTCCAACTCCTCCAAATGCCTCTCCAACCAAAGATACCGCTGTCGCCAATTTGGCATCATACCGGGCTTCACCGCCAAACCCAACCCCTAAACATGTGTCCTTCGAGCTTCTTCTGGACGATGCTTCGAAGACGAAAGCTCGAATTCCGATGAGAGTACAAATATTTCCCCACGACACTACCGATTCAATCGTCACCACCGTCAAAAACTTCTATGGCATATACGAAGCAACCGCCAGTGGGGTGAGCTTTGAAGACGAAAATGGCATTACTCTTATCGCCCGGTACGAGAATTTTAGGAACAACATGACTGTCTACGTTCGTGTCATTCCGAAGCAGTACCCAGATCACTATGGACATCATCAGACATACTGTGGACCAGGCTCAGTGGATAACAATAAACGGCCTGCTCTGGGTGAACCATTCCAACCGAACCAAACAAGCCAAGGTGCCGATCATGGTCGCTCTGGTTCTCGCCCAGGGTCAAGAGCGTCAAGAAAGCGAAGCACGTCCCCTTCCGGTCGCGGCCGCCGTAGTGCTTCCACCGCCAAGGGCTTATCACGAGCTGGCTACAAGAGTCGTGGCTCCAGTACCCATGGAAGTTTCCATGACGACCCTCTTGCTTCTTACGATAGCGATGCAACACACGACTCGAAGAAAACTAGAAATGAGCCCATCGCTAGCTCTGATATTAGCATGGACAATATCCTTCCTGATGGAAGGAGGAAGCGACCCAAGTTTGATAGCTCGGTATGCACTGTCTCCATCTTACAACACTTGCGAGCCCTTCGAGTTTTTCTAACGCGTCTTCTAATGTCATGTAGGAATTGCCGTTGTTTGCTCCACCCCAGGTCCCTCTTGCTACCTCAACGTCCTCCATGTCCCCGCAACGCCGTTCCACTATCCAGGAGGCAGGATCACCCGCTCAGCAACCCTTCGGAATGAACCAGCCCTTACCATCTCCCCAGAGCTTTGGACATCACGAGCAGTTATATGCACTCCAGAGCGGCTCGAACCCTTATGCTACACCAGCACCGCAGCACGGTCATCGGCTGCGCGATCGGTCAGGCATACGACCTGCAAGCTACTATCCCAGTACGAATAACCGTTCAGGAGGTTCTGGCATCCTTCCAACGCCCGACCCCACGATCGCGAGCTGCATATCGGACGAGGATGTTGCCATGCAACTGATTCGACTTGGCGATGCGTCCAACTTTTCTCACGGTCGAACCTCCACTTCGACTGCGGACGATGCATTCAGTGGGATTGCCGACGCGTCATCCTCCACTGGCGCTACAAGCGACGGCGAAGCTAGCGGTGATGAAGATGACCTACCTAGCCGCTCGAAGCAGGATCCCGATGATGCTCTCCCTACGAGTGAAGACTACCCACAAGACAATATCAAAAGCGAGTATGATGACGATCCACTCTATGAAGACGAGCCCGCGGTAAAGCGAACGAAACAGAAGACCAGCAGCAAGGCATCCTCCAAGGCGCAGTCGTCCAAAGCGAGCAAGAACCCCAAAGCCCGGGCCACACCAGCGTCGCGGAAGAGTAAGCCAGCGCATGCTACCGCGGTTGATAAGTCTATGGGACCTCCGCCACCTGCCAAAGCACCGAGTCAACGCGCCGCCTTGGACTTGCAGCTCTCGGCTGGAGATGAAGACCTCTCATCTAAGCCTCGCTGCCAGCGTTGCAGAAAGAGTAAAAAGGGATGCGACCGTCAGAGACCTTGCGGGCGGTGCAGAGATGCTGGAATTGGCCTTGAAGGGTGCATCAGCGAGGATGAAGGTAACGGCCGCAAGGGCCGATATGGCCGTCACATGGGGGTGTCCGTCAAAAAGGCCATGGCAGATGCCCTCGCTGCTCGAGAGAACCAAGCAGTTGCAGCAGCTTCCGTTTCACCTGCCGCGGCAGACAAGAACAAAAAGAGGAAACGATAAATCTGTCGGTGCTATACCGGACAATGCGATCGTGTCGTCCGCATCGGCCCATACGATTGATCCTTGGTAAAAAGTATATTGGAGCTGGCCCGTGATCCGGATTTTGGGCTATCTTTACACTTTTCTTTCTCTTTTTCTAAGCCATCATCGTTCAATGCTACTGCCTTGGGACCCCGAATGATCATCTTTATATTATGATATGCTTATTCTGCCCTATTTGAAAACTCTCTTCGCATACATCTGTACAGGTTTTTAATCACTCGTTTTGTTTGAAAATTAACTCAGTGTTAGTTCTGGTCCAACGTCAGCTCTCATCCTCATCTGTCTTCTTCACCCATAGCATCACCCACGTTATTTTGATGCAATTTCGGATCACTCTTTCCCTTCAAAGTTATGGAGTTTTCCTTCTGTCCCTACTGCATATTCTTACCTCTGCTGTTGATTCCGATGCATTCTACTTTTGTACGACTGGTGTGTCCGCAGCCAAGCAAGCACTCGTTTTCTGTTTTGCCATCATCTGGTCTACCCGTCCCTCGTTTCATATGCATGCCTCTACTATTGTCTCCCTTCCAGCTCCAATCAATCGAGTATTTGTGAATAGTGAGATATGGTGCACGGCGTTCTTCGTGTCTGCCTGTTTTCTTTACCGTTACCGTCTCAGTGCTTGTTCATCCTTACTCACTTCCTGCTCGATGGGTCTTGTTTCGTGGCGTCAAGAACTTTCTTGCCTTTCCCGACTGGGTGCTATTTCTTGCTTGCTTGCTCTCTGCTGTGTTTTTAATACTATCCGCCCTCTATCCCGCTCTGCGTTTCATCGATTTGCTTCACGAGTCTTGTTCGATTGTTTATAGGCGCACTAATCTACAGATTATCCTCATTTGAAAACAGTATTATATCCTCTGGTAAGCTCATCATACTTCCGTCCGTAGGAGAATTACCGACTACCATTACTTTTTTGATGAGAAAGCTCACCAGCCAGCGCATCTCTTTTTGGCATCGTGAGACTTCCAGAACACGAAACCAAGCGAGCTAAATGGGATTAAAGTTGGCTGCCACACGGTACCAGTAGTTTAATTGGTCCCACTTCTTACACTATCAAGTTGAGCTAGACTTAATTTGGAATGTGAGGGCTTGAAGGAGGAGGGCTACCGGAACATAGTCGGACCGTGAGGTAAAGCAACAAACCAGAGTGCAACTGAGCAATGCGACGTACCCTACGCAGATTGCTTCAATGCTAAGCTTCCTTTCATCCCCATTTAATAGCCTTAATCAATCACCAAAATCCTCTACCTGATAAATTGCGCGCCAACATGCCCCCTAAACCTGTGGGCAGAGGCGGCGGCGACACTCAAAGTCCCACACCAGGCCCTGCATCAGCTCGCGGAGGACGTGGCGGGGTCCAACGCCTTCAATCGCTCAAACGACGGCCGACCCCAGGTGGAAATCTCGTCCCTCTAAACCCAGATGGCACAACCCCGAAGCCGACGCTAAAATACCAACCGAAGGTTGTGCAACGGCGAAGCAAAGAGGAGCGAGAGGCTAGAGAGCGCGCCGAGGCGGAGAGACAGCGCGAGAAACTTGCAGAGGCAGCAGCGCAGAGGAGACTTCCTCCCCGTGGAGCGGATAGAGGAGGTAGAGGTCGAGGAAGGGGGAGGGGCAGAGGCGCGATTCAAATTAATGGACGGGATGCGTTTGGGCCTAGAGGTCCTGATGGAAGAAAGGTCAAGGCAGAGTATGGACGACGATCATTTTCTGAGAGACCAGGGAGTGGCGATGTTTCGTCTGATGAAAGCGACTCAGAACTGAGGCTGCCTATTGATTTGATCAACCTTTCTAGCGATGAGTATGAAGAAGTTGATGGGAAGGGGAAGGCTCCAGAAAAGACTCCTGCGCCATCACATCGCGGTCTCCGGCCTGTTCGCGTCGAGAGGCATGAGCATGTTGAGCGAGTTGTGGATATTAATACGGAAGCTAGCTCAAGCAAGTCTGCGGAATTGAGGAGGGAAGCAAAGAAGAAGAGGGGCGAAGAGGACGACAGCCTATTTGTTGAGGACGAGAAAGAAGAAGAAGAACCAGATGTGGAGGAAGTCGCTGCACGTCCAGTAAGAAGACATGAAACAACAGAAAATGAGAACTACCCACAGATCAAAAAAGAACCTGTCGACGAGGATGTCGTGATGGTGGACACTATCCCTCAAGCAGGAGACGAAGAAATACCCCCAGAACCAGCCGCCAAACCAAAGAAGAAAATCAGCATCAAAGATCCACGAAGCAAGCTACAAACCGTGGAGGATAGACAAGAGTATGACCGCTACGAGCAGGATATAGAAGATATCAAGAAGGCACTGGGAAGCCAGACGTTAACCGAAACAAAGTCAGCGGAAGGTGAAGAGACGGAGACAGAAGAGAAGAAACTAGACGAAATCAAAGATGAAAGACATGGGAAGTTGTTCCTCTTCCAGTTTCCTCCCTTGACACCAAATCTCATCGTACCTTCGGCTTTGACCGACGATCATGACACCGTCATTGAAATACCACCACCCACACAATCTGAGATTCACCATCCGCGCCATGACCCGTCTCAGAACACAGTCGCCGTCAAGGCTGAAGCTGAGAGCAATGGCGAAGTCATATCCGAGCAGAACTCAAAACCAAAGATATCCCCCCTTTTGACCGCGACGAAGAGTGACCTTCCACCAGGCCGTGTGGGAAAACTGCGAATCCATAAATCTGGCCGCGCTACAATTGACTGGGGAGGTATCAACTTTGAACTGAACAAGGGCAGTGATGTCGACTTCCTGCAGGATGCAATTGTGTTGTCTGAAGAGAAGACGAACAAGCGGGTCTGGGCGATGTCGCAAGTCAGCGGGAAATTCGTAATTACGCCAGATTGGGATAAACTTCTTGAGCTATGATTTATCAATTTTACTTCACCTTCTTTTTTAAAAGAAGGTCATTTGACATGCATTTTACGGCGCAATATTGTGGCTTCCGGAGGATTAAATTCATATACAGCATAGACGGTTCATTGGAGTCTGGTGAATCTCACTCAATGTGATCTATTCTGGGCTCATGTAAGCTTATGATTCCATTATTTACCCAATGCTATCATCTTCCATTGCTTCCTGTCTTTTCTTGATACATACGTCTCAAGTATGCACCCTATATTTAGAACAGTCTCAAAGAGTCACGTGAAAGTGACTACATCTAATGACGTATGTATTTGTAACATGAGAACCAACAACAAGAGGTGAAACAGCAAAGTGCAATTGCACCTCTTGTTCATATTTCCCTTTTATTTCCTATTGTGTTTTTGTGTGCTGTTTCTGATTTTCATTCCTTCAACCTTTTTCACCTCCACGGAGCATCATTTCGCTGTCGACTTCGACGTACGACCAACTTGCTCCTGCCACTGCTGGCTTATAACGAAGCCTCAAATTCTGCAACTCTCGTCCCAGCCAGTACCGAACTTCACACGACATCTGTCAGCTTTCAGCAAAGCTCCGGAGGTCAACAACCGTTTCGAGTGCGTTCGAAAACTCCCAGTCACATCACAAAGTCTACATGAAGTCGTGAAACGCGCCTCATTCAATCTTCAAATTCTGGCCACATCCCTCGTCACAATGCGGTTGACACGGCAGCTTCCCTCTACTACACACTCTCTATGCGTTCTACTCGCAATTATTTTATCCGTCAACGCTGAAAATTTCTCTCCCGATTCACCTGTTCGCCCTACAGCAGCGGGCCCGCTAGACGAGAGCAGCAACCCGGTGCTGTCGCCCTCTCCAGAGACGCCCTCTCCGACTCCTTTCGTCCTTGATGATCGTGCGGTCGTCGATGCTCCTCCTGGCGCCCTGCATTCTGACCAGACACAGCAATCTCCGGTGATGACCATCAATATCGACGGCAAGCAAATCGTCTACACACAGAAATTCTCTGCAGTGCCAGACCAGTGGCCAACCCCCGAACCTGGCACGATTGGACTAGGCACCCTGGAGGGAGATGTCGGAAAGACAAGTACACTGGACAAGAGGGGCGTTCCTAGAGAGACGGGTATTCCAACTTCTGGCCAGATAGCGAGATGTCGAACGTGGGACTGTCGGAGGTTGCTAGAACAGGAGGCGCAGGAAGATTAGAACTAGGCAGGGGAAGTGTGAACTACTTCACATCGTTGTGGCATCTTGCCTTCTTGATTCGACTTTCTCACGTGGGTTTGTGTTGAACGAGCATGTTTTGGGGGCGTTCACATTTATGTGACGTCTTGCCATGGTCTCATCTAAAATTCCTGCCTGGAGGAATACACGCGCATCGTACGACGGCGTTTTCCTGGGAAACCTGGCTCCTGTCTTGACTGATACTAATATTGTACTCTATTAATGTCTTTTTCTTTTTCTTCACTCTGTATATAGCATTTTCGGCATACAATAGAAGCGGAACTCCTGGGACAACAACACCTTCAAGCCTCATATATTATGAAAACTCAGATAATTACATTATTAACTATTTCCTGTACGTCTAGAGCATGTACGAGCAGTATGTCCAATAGTGTTGCACATGCTACAGCGTGGTGAAGCATGTTTTCGTGGTTGAGGGTCGGAAGCCTCTTCCACCTCTCTTTCCTGTTCAATGACCCTTCGTACGCAATCCAAGCCTTCCTCAACCCTCAAAGCACTCCCTTGAGCTATGTATGTACGGCATCTTTCTCGCTTCCTCTTTTGTTTTGCATTTGCAGCCCTTAATTCCTTGACTTCCTCCTCTAGAAGTGCCATTCTATGCATGGTCATCTGGCAGCCCTTGACCAACTGACGCAGGGCTCGATTAGTTGCGGGTGGACTCGGCGTACGGCGCTTGATATATTTCATAACTTTCTCAGTCTGCCACACCAGCTCACGTAAATTATGTGGAATGGCTGTGACCCAGGAGGCCTGAGAGCTATGAGAGGTCCCTGGTGGTGGGGGTACGCATGGTGGTATTAAGCCGCGAGAGGACCTGATCAGGATCATATGGAACCAATCCAGCAGCTCTGAAACCACTCTTGATATTGTTCTCATTCAGAGCTTGCAAATGAACTGCAGGATATAGGGCCAAAAACTCCTTCTTGTCAATATGGTTGATTCCAAGCCGCATCTGGTTCTCCACCTGTCGTCCATACACTGTTTTCAGAGGAGAGAAGCAGCCAACATCCAATGGATAAAGGAGATTGGATGAATGTGGTGGCACATAGACAGCAATAATATGATTCTCAGAGCAGAATTGATCAAGTTCAGCTGAGGCATGGCTTCTATGCCAATTCAGAATCAACAGTCGGTATTTGCCCTTTGCACGAGGTAGAGTCTCCTTGTTGAACACCTCTTTCAGCCAATATAAGCCCAGCTGATTATTTGTCCAGCCATTTTCACTGACTCCAATCACCCAATCATCTGGCAATCCTTCTGTCTCATACCAACAGGAATGATGCGTCTTTCCCTTGAGAATGATCATTGGACGCAGAAGCCAGCCCATTGCATTGACTCCAGCAATAACAGTTACCCATTCTCGATCTCCAGGTTGTATAAGCTTGGGATTCCTGGCTTTTTCAGACCCTGTAACCACTCTTGCAGTTGCAATAACTCCCATCTGGAACCCAGTCTCATCAAAGTTGTATATATCATCTGGTAGGATCCCGTACTTTGCAATGGTATTTTAAACAAGCTTAAACCATCCACGTATCACCTCAGGATCCTCACAAAGCGCCCGTTGATAACCGTATTTGTGAGAGAACTTTGATTTCAGCTCCTCATGGCGGTTGACAAAGTTTCGTACCCAATTCTGGCCAACCTTGGGTCGAGGATTGGATCCTCGGTTGGCAAGAAGAACATTGGCCGTTTCTCGTACAGTTCCAACCCGCTGTGGCTGACCTCGATCATCCATGGCTAAAATCCATTGAATAAGAGATTCTTCCTCGGTAAGACTTAGTTTTCGGTTTTTTGGGGGGAGTATTAACGCGTGCCGTACGACCCTTCACTCGATGGCTAAGAGTTGAATGAGGAACATTGTACAACTTTGCTGCGGCTCGTACACTTGACATTTGACCTTTTTTTGAATGCCTAAATGGCCAAAAGAAGCCTTCCTTCTTGAAAGGAGACTTGCTGACTTCGCGTGGTTGACATTTTCAATAATCAAGTTGTTGTCCCAGGACCCAGCGGAGAAGTGTCTCGCTCGCTTGTGGATTACCAATATGTATGTACAAATGGTGTGCGTGCCAAGTGTGCGCGCCAAGCTATTCGGGGCGCGATCGGCCCGTTAAGGTCACGTGCTAGCTACGTGACTTCAGAAAAGGGGTTGAACGGACTTCGAAACCACACACCTTTTCTCTTTCCACTTCATTGATTCTCTGTGAGCACGCCAGTCACCAACTGCAAATGTAATTCAGACGAGTTACTAGTTGAGGTACTAATGTGACTCCTACGATATCTGCATAAATCCTCATCGTAAAAAATTGTAGCGTATCCTTTTTGATGTCCTTTGTTTCTGCTCATGCCACGTGAGAGAATTGGCTACCTAACCTTCTCCGATTAAAGTAAGTCACGTGGCGCGGGTTCCTGAGAGGTAACACTACAAAACGTTTCGAGGTTGAGAGTTCATGATAAAACCTTTGGGACCAAGAATCCTAAAAGATGGCATCGCAACCATCGCGGAACAGGACAAGCCAAACATTCAATTTCCCATGACTGTTCAAGCGTATTTTTCTCCAGTGATTCCTATAATGGTCTGTGTCAAGTCCCTGGTGCTGGTTCTATTTATACGATGGGAAGCTGCCGCACTGGAGCAAAGCCAAGAGCAATACAGAGCAAAGATCCGCTGGTCACTGCATCTTTTTTTCACTTTTATTGTCGTCAAATTCGACCAGTTATAAACATGGAGTCGTTGGGGCCTTCACGTTTCGCTTTTCTTCTTTTGTTTTTGCTTTAAAAGCAAAAATTCCTGCTTTCCTCTGGCTCCTGTTAGCTTAAGGCCATCAATCAGATTTTCCAGTGCACATACGAAAATCTGAAAATTTCAATCTTTTATTCCTGGGTACAAGTGAAAAAGAAGCCCAGAACCCCAATCGCTAGTACATTCTCATCAAATAGTCAGACTCTGCTCCGGGATAAATATGGGTATCGACGAGAACATCGCGTTCGAGGAGCGGCAGAAACTGGTCAAAGCGCATGGAAAGAACAGCAAGGATGTCTATGTCGAAAAGATCAACGGAACAACACGCTCTTTAACGGAAGAGAGGAACGATGAATTATACGTCGTCAGAGAAGTTCCGGGTAGAGGCCTAGGATGTTTTGCTAAAACAAGAATTCCAAAGGGGACCCGCATCCTTGTCGAGGCCCCTCTTCTAACGCTCCCTAAGTTTGCAACGGACCTGGAGTCTGTGGAAAGAGCTCTCCTTAAAGACCTGAAAAGCCTCAGCAAGCAGGATCAGCATGCATTTTTCTCGCTACATAACGCCCATAAGGGTCGTGATAGCCCTGTGATTGGAATTACGAAGACAAATGCGATCCCATTCGGATCCTCAGGGGCATCAGGCGGAATTTTCCCGCGGGCGGCACGAATTAATCACTCGTGCATGCCGAACTGCCAGAATGTGTGGAATCAGAACCTAGGGAAGCTTACGATCCATGCATTTAAGGACATTGAAGAAGGGGAGGAAATCACGATAGCGTATGTCGACGCGATGGAGTACTATGATACGCGTCGGGAGCGGTTGGAAGAAGCTTTTGGGTTCAAGTGCGATTGTGAGATATGCACGCTTTCCCCGGAGGAGAGCAAAGATAGAGACCGTCGTCTCCAGGAGATGGCGCGACTTGACGCCTCACTGGGGGATGGGAGACGCATCATGTCAAAGCCACTGGACTGTCTGCGTGATGCACATACTATCTTCCGGATGCTAAAAGAGGAAGGGATCGTTGGTTCAAGAATTTCAAGAGTGTATAATGATGCCCTCCAGATTACGATCGCCCACGGGGATCTGGCGAGAGCGAAAGTGTTTGCAGAAAGAGCACACGCTGTGAGGCTTATGTTGGAGGGTGAAGACAGTCCAGAGACGACGAGACTGAAGAAACTAGCGGACAAACCTGATAGTCATGGATTGTATGGGTCGTCAAAGAGCTGGGCACAGCCCGTGGACGCGATCCCGCGAGATTTGAGTGAAGAAGATTTTGAAAATTGGCTCTGGAAGCTGAAAGACTGAAGAGGACCATCCCTTCCGAGTGGAATTTAGTAAACCCTTACGATGACATGAAGAATGAAGAAATTGGGGTACAGTGAGAGATTCTAGGGGTTCCGATGTATATATCACCGACGGGCATGATGGATATAGGGAAATAGGCGCATGGTACGGATAGAATCAATAGAGTCGGAGTTTATAGACAGGTACGCAAAACTGGGTTTCCAATCTCTCTGTCCGGCTAAAACGAGATCCCTCCAATTGCAATGAAATTACATTCGACAGAGAGTTCAGAAGTCTGCTTCACGCTTTGCTGTCATCGTGCCTTCGCGGTCTCTACACGAATAAGATACGAAGAAACCTTTGTTGTAGGTAAAACGCATCAGCTTAATAAAGGAGACCCGGGGATTGGGAACTGGTTCAACCGCATGTGTGCGAGCTTGGAGTGCCTTCGCCGGCAGCGTCTCCAGCTCGATCGATCTATGTTAATGTTGCCCCGCGGGTTTCTATTGAAATAAAAGGCACTGTAAAACGACTTCGACAGCGTCGTTTGGTTGTGTGAACCTCTCCTCAAGAAGCCCATGAGCATGCTGGAATGTAAGACCGAAGACCTGATGGACAAGGGAGGTCATCATCATTGCATCGGGCCACGTACTGGTCGGATGTCAACCCGATGCCGCTCGGGTGAGACTCTCCCGATTCCCAGTGGGAACCCCGCAGCAACTCAGTAAACCCCTGCTTGGGAACGTATTTAAGGATAAAAACAACTGAGAAACGGAATAACTATCATTAACGTGCAGCGATAGTATTTTCTCCAGTTTGCGTCAATCTAGTGCTGAGTGTTGACAATGACATTCTGGCATCTGCAGCTGTCGTACCTATGTTACCAACGGTCCGCGGGGAAACACGGCAGAATTCTCTAAATTCTGGAGCAGGATAATCGTGTGAAGTGCTAGATAGTGCGGGATGATCAACGTCTCAGGATCCTTAGTTCATTTCACCGAGTGGGATCTCATCTTGAAGAGCAGAACATCTTCTCGGGGATACCGGAGCCGAGAAGAATCCAGGTTTGAGGTGAATACCTCCATACTAGTATATAAGAATGGCCTTTTTGCTGCTCTGTCATTCTCTCCTCGTCGTCGGCTCGGTGGATGAACTCCTATTTTCCCCCTCTTTACTGCAAAGATAGTGATTCAAATTCTGTGACGGACAGTATGTTGTCGACCCTCATTTGGGGCGCCCGGTCTCTGACCTTTTTTTGGGTATGCTTTTGTGCCATCTCTTTTACCGCGTCTGCCGAAGTTCTGCATACCTCTAGCCGCTGGATTCTCAACTCAAACAATGAGCGTGTCAAGCTCCGTTGCGTCAATTGGGCGGGCCACATGGAGACAAATATCCCAGAAGGACTGCAGCACCAATCAGTGGAAACTATTGCTTCGTGGATCGCATCGGCCGGCTTCAACTGCGTCCGTTTGACTTATTCTATTGATATGGCCCTTAACCCGGATATTCCAGTGTCAACATCATTTGAGGCTGCAGCGCAGTCAGCTGGCGTCCCACTCGATGATTTCCAGGCTGTGTACAGGAGTGCAGTGGATAAGAACCCCTTTTTGGCAAACGCAACAACCCTGGGGACCTTTGGCGCGGTCGTAGATGCCCTGGCTGCCGAGAACGTTCTTGTAATCCTCGACAACCACGTCTCGCGCGCTTCGTGGTGCTGTAGTATGACTGACGGCAACGGTTGGTGGGACTCCGCAGCGGGATATAATGAGGAAAATAGCCGCTACTTCAACACGGAGAAGTGGCTGGACGGCCTGGGGCGTATGGCTACCTGGGCTGCGGACCATCCGAATGTCGTTGGCATGGCGCTGCGGAACGAGCTTCGTGCTGCTGAAGGTCAGGACGGCAATGACCATGAAGACTGGTATCGCATTGTTCCACAAGGTTGTGACGCCATTCACTCAAGGAACAACAACTTGCTCATCGTCATTGGAGGCGTTGCATACGCAACGAACTTCGACTTCTTGGGCCGCAGACCGTTCGACCGCTCGCCATATCCAAACAAGATCGTGTATGAGTTCCACACGTATTCGTGGTCACAGCCCATCAACGATTGCGCATCATACAGAAATGATTTAGGCCGCAAAGCAGGGTACCTTCTCACGCAGAATCGTGAGTATACGGGGCCCCTCTGGCTCAGTGAGTTTGGATACCAGCAGGTCGACACGCCTGCGGACCATCAGCAATATATTGACTGCCTGGTCGAGTACATGGAGAGTAACGATGCCGAATGGGCTTACTGGGCTCTCCAAGGAAGCTATTATGCGCGTAACGGCAACGTCAACGACGATGAAGGTTTTGGTTTGTTGAACTTTGACTGGAGCGATTGGCGCAACGAGGCGTTTGTAGGACAGCTGGGGAGGATGTGGGAGGTGACTCAGGGTCCATGAATGAACGTCGACTGGAGAATCTCAAGTGAAAAACAAAATTGGCCTCTTCATTTTACCTGTCGTTTCCTTTGCCATCTTGGATCAGTTTGGGTGAAATCGGGGCTTAAGCCGTAGCCAGGAACAATGATCAGTATGTTTGTAGTATTCTTGAGTTTGAACGGCGGGGTGCGTGCCCCGGGGTAAGTTCAGTCGCTGATGTTATCATCGCCCTTTTTCAACCTCAAATTGATTCATTTTTTTTTTTTTTGAACACAATTAATTCAATCAGCAAAGGCACAAAACAACGGCCTGCTTGTCCAAACAGATTTAGTCGCCGGCATCAAATGACTGCGCGATTTACCTGGGTTAAATCCCGCAGCGTTGCAGCCAACCAGCCTTCGTCTGTTATTTGGATGATAGGCTGCTACTACTGCTAGGTTATTGACTTTGGTTGACAGACTTCGCGCTTTGACCCAGCTCAAAAGAATGGCCAGACATTTCCAGTGACAGAGGTTTCGCTGACGAAAAACTTACTACGTCAAAAGTCGTCTTTCTTACGCTGTATCCCGTGAGGTTGATTGGTGAGTGAACAAAAATGCGGGTTTTTTCAATTCTTTCACGAAAGGCTTCGTCGACTGGCTAACGCTCAAGTCTCGTGAAGATTCACGAATTAGGAGAATCAAACAGTTACCTATTTACGCATAGCTTGTCGCATCCATTTTCCTTTTCTGCAGATCGTGCTTCTCTTCCCAGGTGTTTGGGGCCCAGCGCAGAAACTCGTCATATCCTGCAGATCTACGAAGTACGCGCGACACTGCGCAGAAACACCTCCAACTTTCCGATCCGTGGTTATCAACGACTTTCGCACAACTAGAAGAAGAAAAAATAAACGGCAAGATGTCGGGAGCAAACAGCAAGATCAACCCCCACGACGTCAATTTTCCGCCGTACACACCTCCCTCGTCCCTGGGACATGAACTCGGTATCTTGTTCGCCTTCTTTACGCTTAGTATCATCACGATGGCTCTATATTGGTATTTTTGGCAAGGTATGAGCTTGACTCAAGGGTTTT